>OV839566.1:141943257-142028390 GCA_929447395.1 Epistrophe grossulariae | reverse complement strand
TTTAATTCAATGTTTTTTGAAACAACACTTTGGGCACACTTTTTCAAATTTTAATTGGGTTACAAAAAAAAAACTCTGCGATTAAAATTTAACAAAAAAGCCTATATATTTGTTCACATAATCCCAAAAATTGCACTGCATAAAGTAGCATAGAGCTGTGGTAGAGAGATTCGATTTGAAGAAATCAACCCATTTTTTATTTTCAAAATTTTGAGTTTGAAAATTAATTTTTCCAAAACTATTCATTTAAAAAATAAAAAATTAAAGGAAAATCAAGAAAATATGAATATTTGAATAAAACCGGAATAAAATGAACTTTTGACGGAATAAAATGAACTTTTAACGGTCTTACTCTAACCCTATCCTTTCTAACATTTAACACTCACCGTAGTTTTTTATTCGTTTTCATCAAATATTCATACATTAATTTCTTGATTTTCCTTTATTTTTTGTTTTTATTAAATGTATTTTTAGGTAAAAATGTCAAGTATTTTTATATATATAATAAAAAGAAAAAAATTATACTAACGTGTTTTTTAGAAAAAATCATATCGAAATCAAAAAAACAACCTTAAAATGCTTAAAAAAGTGTTTGATAATTAATTGCGGGAAAACGAGTGTTTTTTAGAAAAAATTATATCGAAATCAAAAAACAACCTTAAAATGCTTCAAAAAGTGTTTGATAATTACAGAAAAAAATTGTATCGCAGATAAAAATTTCCAACTGTTTTTGTTTAAATAAAAAAATTCAAAAATCGGTTGTAGTTTGGCAAAGTTAGAGCCAGTCAAAGAAAAAATAAAAATAAAAATCGTAAAAACCGTTATAAGTCGAAAACGAAGCGAAAACGAGAAAATTACCTCTTGAGTGTTTCGACTTTAAATGACCTCAGGAACTCATGGTTTTCTTCTGAGGTGGTGATTTTGGGACACCCTGTATACTTTTTGTTCGTTTAATTTTTGTCCACTGTTTGACCTGTAATCTATGTCAAAAAATTTAAATACATATACACTAAGTCTTATTAAAAAAAAGTAAATTAAAAAATAAAAATGGATTATTTCTTTTTTTCCCCACTATTTCACGTGGATTGTTTTTTTTTTTTTTCATCATCATCACTGACTAACTCAATTTTACTCTGCTGCTACCCGAAAACCGGAAAATATTTGACTTTTTTAATGTAAAATACAAATTATCTCTATATTACCTATAGTTAAAGTACTACCTCTTGCGCAGGGCCGGACCCAGCCAAACTTGCGCCCTGTGCAAGATTTGTAGAAAGACCCCCTTTTTATATTTGCACATATACATACATACTAACACATCGCAAATAGAAGTACATATTTGTTTGCGCAAGATCAGATTACATTTTCTTGCTCCTGGTAATGCGCCCCCAAAATTATGCGCCCTGTAAACTTGCACATCTTGTCGTTCCGGCCCTGCTCTTGCGACGAATGCATGAATTCTCCGAGGGTATCACTTTTCATGAAAAAGTGCCTCTCTCCTTAGCCCTTTAAATTCATTCAACATTTCTTAAGAATTTAAATTGACCGCCTGGCTTTGCACGTAGTTTTTTGTATCAATTATAGCGTTTTAAAAAGTAGAAATAAAATGAAAGTGGTTTAAAAAAAAAGCCGATTGTTGATTCTGCTAATCTTCGTCATTCTTTAGAATCAATGTTTTCCAATTAAAAATGCAATTTTCAGATATCCCTGAAAGTATACAATTTTAGGTTTTCCTGATTTTTCCGACTTTTCGATCGACATTTTGTAAAGTATATATGTATATGTATCTAATATAAAACTAGATATTCTAGCTAGAACTACTACTGTGCTATTGCCACCTGAAAATTGACAAAGTTGTTGATCTTTCATGAGGATCAATGTTGGTTGTTTTTAATCTAACAAAACTGTTATAGCCACTTTTTTCAAAATTGTATTAAATACTGCTCGTTTATGTAAATAATTTTGTAATTTAACTGAAGTAATTGAAATCATTAAAAATTATATTAAAAAAATCATTAAAATTAAATAAAAACAAGAACTTTCTTAGTTCTCATATTTTGATTTTGCCAGAAGCCTTCTTGTTTTTTTATTATTATTTTTTTTTTTTTTGATTTGCAAAAGTTCTTCAAATGCAAATAAATTTGGGACACAAAAACTTTATATATCATTTCGGAAAGATATCCCTTATGGTATAGTTACGCAAGCTTGACTTTCAAAGTTAGCCACAAAATCGTTCCTCATCAAGTTGATATTCCGAGTGTGTTAACAAAAAGCAATTCCATCGGTTTGTCAAATTCATCCCCCCTCCCTCCCCAGTCTCCACCAGAATCTTGTGCGTGTAGAAAAAAAAAGATATATACATATGTACATATGTCAAATGCTTATATTTAGCTTCCTAAACATACAGTCACAAGTTTGTTAGACGACGGCGACGACATATATTCTTTAGGTATAAATTTGGCATACAGAGTAGGTATAGAGTGCTAAAGAACACAAAAGTTCAAAGCCAACATATTTGGTGCTCAAGTTTTGTATGTCAAAGTCTTCTTCTTCGAAAGATATATATTTATATGCTTCATCTTCTCTGTACTTTATAAGTCCAACTGTTGCACCAATACAAACAAAACTCCACCACATCCACATCTATATTCACAAACCCCGCATCATCCGCTGTCGCACACAAATGATCTTTGAATTTAAGTTTAATATTCCATGCATGTTTGCAGACTCTCAGCTCACACAACAGAATGACACAGAGAATATAAGTTTGTATAAATTTAATATTCATAGATACATCTAAAGAGGAAATGAAAAGCAAGGCCTGGAGCTAAATCTTTTTCTGCTACTTCTTCCTTCAGATCTATTTATACACACATACATACCTACATATATAAATTTTCCTATTACCCAGTTCCTTAATATTTTCTAAGGACTCTAAGCCTCCCATAAAGTATTATATGAACTCTCACATCAAAAGCTTCAGCTTCTTCCTATACATATACCTACTTTGGAGTTGAATGCTGAGCTGACGCTGGAGCATGATGCTGATGCTGATGCTGGTGTTGCATGATGCATGGGAATTTGACAACAGGAGCAAAAGAAGATGAAGAAAAAAAAAAAAAAATAATAGAAACATGTCCCACCAATTCACAGTTAAATGGAAAGATTTTTAGGATTCTCAAGAAAAGCACTCGTACAAGGTACTACATTTCTAAAGTAAATGTGTGTAGTTTGTCATTTCATGAATGTACGTCTATAGGTAGTCTCTGTATGAAGAACCACAAAGGAGATATACACTCAAACGCCCAAAAGATATTCCTCCATAAAATGGGATAAAAAGGACACATGAATCCTACTCTTTGGAGAGTATCATTCACTCAAGTGGTTGATATACTGTGCGGCGGCGGCCGTCTTCCCCCGCAACATGCAGCTTCTCACTCTCCCTCTATATATAATCTGTGGATTAAGAAGATACAACGCTATACGTATTTTATATTGCCATGCTGTTGATGTGAAGTGGGCGAACCAGTGCCCATGGTATCGTAGGGATTATAGGCCTTCATTGGCTTGCTTCACTATATGTATGTACAATGTACATATATAGGGGTGCTGCTTGCTTGGTGGTAAAATGTTCCTATACCTAACCTACTGCATAACAGAGCTATTCATTTTGCTTGCCCAGTATATTTTAGAATAATGTGCTGAAGAGAAGAAGAAGTAATAATATCACCAGAAGGCACAGAGAGCTTGTACATCAAATGCAAATTGAAAATGTTTGACAGAACAGAGAGTAAAAAAAAAAATGAGGCACAATCTCTGCTGATGAAAAGCTGCATTTAAAGTGGAAAGAAGATGAGAAATGTGGTGGTGGTAAGTACGGATTAGTTTAAAAAAATGGACAGTTTTATTTATGTAGTTAAGTTCAGTGCGTTGGAGAACTGGAAGCAGAAAGACCTATAAAGTATAAAAGCTTATGTCAAAAGCCATGACACATTACTATAAAATAAATGTACTTTTTTTCTAAGAAAAGTTTGTAAATAATTTTATAAAAAACTTTGATGTATTTTGACAACAAAAATTTTTTGTAAATTTTTGATAAAAATTATTTCTCAATTTTTGACAAAGATAACTTCTTAATTTTCGACAAAAATTAGGTCTCAATTTTTGAAAAAAATTATTTCTCAATTTTGAAAAAAATATATTTCTCAATTTTTGACAAAAATTATTTCCCAATTTATGGCAAAAAAATTTTCTCAATTTTTAACAAAAGTTATTTCTCAATTTCTGACAAAAAATATTTCTCAATTTTTGACTAAAATTATTTCTCAATTTTTATACAAAAATTTTTTCTCGATTTTTGACAAAAATAAGGTCCCAATTTTTGACAAAAATTATTTCTCAATTTTTGACAAAAAATATTCCTCAATTTTTGACAAAAATTATTTCTCAATTTTTGACAAAAATTATTTCTCAGTTTTTGACAAAAATTATGTCTCAATTTTTGACAAAAATTATGTCTCAATTTTTGACAAAAATTATTTCTCAATTTTTGACAAAAATTATTTCTCAATTTTTGACAAAAATTATTTTTCAATTTTTGATAAAAATTATTTGCCTAATTTTAACAAAAATTAGTTAAATTAATTTGGGGTGAGGTTAACTTAAATATTAAGGGATGCTTAATTTTTTGGCACTGCCTATTTTTTCTGTATTCAGAATGAGAGCTCCAAAATTTAGGTCTGAATATGGTACGAAAATTAAAAATTCATAAAAAAGTGTAACTTTGTCAAAATAATATTTGAAATGGCTTGAAATTTGAAATTATATGTGTAGTTTACATGAAAGTGTTAAATCACTTTCATGTAAATTATACACAGATACATAAATGTATGGAGCAAATTTTCAGAACAAGGTTCAAATAGTTGCAGACCGTTCCCAATTTTTTAAAATTTCTTAGATATTTTATAAATGACTTTAATTCAAAATCTGATCAAGTTTGGTAAGATTTTTTGACAATTTTGACATTGACAAAAAAATTTTAAAGCATTTATTCAAAAACATGCAATTTAATTTTTTTTTTGTATTTGTATTCATATTTTTATATAAAATCTGATCAAATATATGTATGTAGGTAATAGAAATTTTGAGTATTTAGGCAGTTCAAAGATAATAACCAAATTTGTGGTTACCATCATAGAAACTCAAAATACCAATACCTTAATATTCTAAAATACAATTTTTTTTATACATCGTTGCTACAATGCAGAACTAGTCTAAGTCCAAAATTTAAAAATGAGTTTTTTTTTATTTCATAAAGAAACTTGTTATGTTTCGCGCATTTTCTACATATTATGAATATTCCTACGTGCAGTAATTCCTTCAGAATTTAAATAATAGTAAATAATCATAATGTCGAAAGTCAGCATTTTAAGACATTTTTGAAAAAATTTGAAAATGTGACTTAGACTAGTTCTGGATTGTAGCGACGACATATTCTTATATTTTACAATTGCCAAAAGTCCGAATTCTTTTTCTGTTGTCATTTTTCAAATACAACAATCAGAAAATAAAAATTATTTCGAATTTCTGAGCAGATGACTTAAAATTTTGCTGTCAACCTTTTAACTGTCAAAATTGTCAAATTGTTGTAAAATCATTTCAAATTTATTTTTGAGTAGATGACTTAAAGTTTGATTGTCAACCTCTATCTGTCAAAAATATCAAATTTCTATCAATTTTTATCATATTTGGTCTTAAATTCATTTTCAATACAAAAATATGGAAGTTTTATCACAAAAAATAGTTATGATCTTCGGGAACATCCTGAAACATTTTGGACTAGTTTTTTTAATTTGGTACATATTTGCATTGAAATTCCTTTCATGAAAAATAACGTATATTTAAAGCTTTTTCAAACATTAATTTGACTAAATTCCTCACATTGAAAATAATTTTTATGAATTTTCGTAACATTATTCTGACCAAAATTTTTTATTCTTGCGGACATTCCACCGACAAGTTTTCTAAGGACCAAAAATAACGGTACCTGCTGTACAAATTTTTTTGCCAAGTAAGAAAAATCTTATTTTTTTTTCAAAAACGTGCCTACAACTTTAAAAAAAAAAACAGTAATTTTTTTTTACTACAGAGACAACATTTAATAAAAAAAACTTCAGAAAAACGGTACCTCCCATAGAATTTTTTTTTATTTTCAATTTTATCAAGAACGTTTCAATTAATTTTGATTAATTTTCTTATGGAGAATGTTTCAACAAGTTAAAAAAAAAAATGTATACCAAAAGTAAAATTTTTTTTTTATGGATTTTTAAAAGAAGTTTCAAAATACTTTTTAGAATTGCTCTTGCTCTTGACACCCAGCAGTTTTTTAACATTATCAAGCAGATTTTAAATGAAATTCATTCTTATAGCCAAAAATTAGGGTATACCTACCATACAAGTGTTTGAAAACCGGTAGGGAAAATCTCATTTTTCTCAAAAACGGCTTCTACGATTTTTATTGATTATTTCATATTGTAAGCTAATATTAGTACGATTTACAATATTATTGGAAAAAAATTGTATATATCGATTAAAAATGGTATCAATCATTGAACCATTTGTTTGGTTTCCGAATATCTCATTATATGTTCAACCGATTTAAATGAAATTTACACAAGAGCTTCTAATAAGAATGAATAATGTTGCATATCAAAAAACACAAAAAATCAAATGTGGGATTTAAAAAAAAAAATTTCAAAATAATTTTTTGAAAATTTGATATTTCGAAAATGAGTGGAAGATTTTCAAAAATTTTTTGTCATAAATTGAGATTTTTTGAAGAAGTCAGATGGTATACCTACATCTCGTTGGTTTCAAAACATTTTCATTATTATGCAACACGGGTGCTACATTTTTCAAATAAATATGTGCAGATACTCATATAATAAACAACCTTGAACTTAACTACATTTTTAGCAGGTGGCATAAAATATGGACTCCCATAACTTAACATATTTTAAAAATGTTCTCTACTGTAATGAAAGTTAAAATTAAATTCAATTAAGATTATATTTAATTCTTTCGTACAACGATTTAAAGGTTCTTATTTTCAGACTAAGTTTCTTGTGTTAGTGGATTTTAATGTCTTAAGAAGTAAGTCCATTATGCAGTTATATACACAGAAGCTATACATATTACGCATAAAAATTACACATAGAATAAATTACTAATCAATTTTGTACTCTATGGCGTATGCGTACTTTTTTTTTAGGCATATACAGGGTGTCACCGCCTCAGAAGAAAACCATGAGATTCTTAGGTCATTTCAAGTCGAAAAACTTAAGAGGTAATTTTCTCGTTTTCGTTTCATTTTCGACTTATAACGGTTTTTATGATTTAAATTTTTTTTTCCTTTGACTGGCTCTAATTTCGCCAAAACTACAACTGATTTTTGAATTTTTTTTTATTTAAACAAGAATAGTATGAAATTTGTAATCGTGATTTGCATCGTAAGAAATAAGATTTTTTTTTTGCATGATAAAATTGAAATTATTTTATTCTTAAAATTTTTGAAGAAAAAATACCACTAACCCACTACATGAAGCGATATTAGGCAATTTTAAAATAATTCATTAAGGAATTATACAAAGTTATGAAAGATTATAAATGCGACCATTGCAATGTCAAAATGCCAGTTTTCTTCTAAATAAAATTCTTCGTATATGTATCTAACTGATTTTGATTTGATGTACCAAATTTCAATATTTTTCAAGTATCAATGACAATTTTAATAGGGATGTTTGAGTAACCTATTACTTAAAAAGCATACAACATTAAAAAAAAAAAACACTTTTCATACAAATTTGTCTTACAGTTTGGGAAATGAATTTTTCGTTTTAGGTTGAACTTTATGTCATTTCATTATTATGATGGAGTGGTCTGACTGTGCGACTAATTCTTCACAAACTTAATGTCAATTCTGTAATTAAAAACTACAGATTTTTTTTAACACAAAATTCTGTGTAGCTTTACTTAAAAATAATCCACGAAATCTTCTTTCACGGTCTTCTTAATTAGAAATGCTAAAATAAATTTTCTTTTACTCAAATTTCAAACAAACTCAATTTACAATTTCAAATCAATTTAATTAAAAAATAAGACGTGGGCTGCAAATATTCTTAAAGCTTAAAACAAAGCAGTTTCTAAAAATAACTGAAGCTCTTTTGCTTCCATAAATATATACATAAAGTAAATAAATAGATTTAATTTATTTGTTATTTTGTTTGTGTCAATATCCTTAAAGTTTATATAGATTTTCGTACATATGTATGTATATAAAATAAAGTAAATATTTTCAGCCATTACCATTATTTCTTATACATACAACCTGTTTAAAATATCAGCCAGTCAAAAATATTATGTAAATACAATAGCATCGAGCAACGCCTTCAGCCGCGCACATCGTCTTATTACGTCAATGCTATTAATACTAACGGTTATTATATTGCATTATCATGAATGTCAAAAATTTCAGTTGAAAAAATTAAACTCAGTCACCATGGGGACAATCAGTGACATCAAGGACAACAACTTCAACGATACTACTACGACAACGACGACAAAAAAAAAAACGACACGAGCTATACGTTTGCTTTTTTGAAGTTTTGTTTATTTTTGGCCAAAGAGTATCTATGTATATAGTTATTAGGTAGGTATATACACGATTGTACATTTATATAGTAACGTAAAGTTTTTTCAAAACACGGAGATTCTAAACGCCTTCCTTCCTGTCAAGTGGTTATGTTAAATGACATCCGAATCTTGATGATAATATCTCTAACCCCCTCGAGGCATAGAGAGTTTCCTTTCGTTTTGGTTTATATAATTTTGGTCTTCTTCGGGACCAACTAGAAGAGCTGGTGTCATTTTCATTTGGTAATACTTTGAACTTGATACTTTGAAGTATATATACATACCTACAACAAATATATATAAACTACACAGGATCCTTTGCAATTAGCATAAAATAGAAATATGCGAGTAATGAAAAGTAAGGAGTTGAACGCGTTCATTTATGTGTCGCATCGCGTCCTTGTTTGGTGGATGTATAGTTTAGATATGCGGTGACCATTCATTCTTTATTGTACAGAGGAAAACTGTGTGAATATAGTTTCTCCGAAAATGTATTCACGAATATAACGAGTGTTGATTATTATCAATTAATTATTGATACTTGATAAATATAAGAATTTCTTTCCATTTTATTAAAAAACTGATCAACTATTCTGTGGTAAAATTGTCAAAAAATTCTTGTAAGTTACAACAGTCTGCACCATTCCCAATGAACAAAACTTTTTTCAAGTTGTTAAATTTTGATTTTTAATATTTTATCAACTATCAATTGATAAAATTGACTTTTTGTCAAATAAAAAAAAATTTAATTGAACTTTTAACTTTTAAAATTTTTAACATTTCGAACAAAAGTGTCACAATTCAAAAATCTTCGTTTTTCAATAGACTCGAAAACCATTTTACGAGAATAGAAACAGTGAATTTATGAAGTAATCAGTGGTGAAAAATGATAGAAATGAAAATTCACGTTTTTAGAGTTCTGACATTTTTCGTATGTATTATTTTTAGTTCAGCCACTTTAGTGAAAAAAATTTTTAGTTGTGACAGTTTTGATGTATTTGTTTCGTATCATGTTTTTTTCATGACTTTGATATTTTTTCAGAAAAGTTATTAGGATTATGAGGATTATCTTTAACCAAAATGTGGAATAATGATCAATATTATGTCATTTACTCACCACGCCTTTTTTCGGGCCTTCTTCTCCAAAAACTTAAAATATAAACTTAAACTTAACGTAGAAAATAATTTAATTGAAATTATTTTTCTTTCCAAAATACTCGTACATTTCAAAATAAAACAAAATTGAAATTTTCTTAACCTGTAAATTCTAGATATGTATTTATGCCAAATAAATAATATTCAACTTTATATTTCGCGGAAAAAAAAGGAATATTAAGAAGATTTATATTTAATTCAAAACAACAAAAAACAAGCTCAATTTGAAAAAGATTACCTACCTCACGTCAAAATATTGCTTAGAACACGTCGAAAGAAAACGTTTATTTTGGGATTTTCATACGAAAAAATCTCGAAAACTTGAAGTGGTAGAAAATGTCTCACTTCGGATTCGAGGTCAGCGTACCAAAATTATAGTTTTTCTTAACTATAGTGTAATTTATTCATCTAAAGTGTCATAATTCGAAAAAAAAAACATGAAAAAATGTATGAGAAAAGGCTTCGTTTCGAATTAACCTATTTCCGGCGGCTACCAGTTCCAGTTGACTTAGAAAATTTCACATACCGTCTATTTTGTGTGCAATTAGAGGAAATTTGTAAAAAAAAATTGGAAAAGCTTTTGGTTTTCCAGAAAATTTACGTTGCGTTTTCGCAACGCTCGCCGAAAGGGGTATCAAAATTATTGAAAGAAAATTTGCTCCTTACATGGAATATGTCAACTTTATTTGAATACTTTTATGAAAAATGAGTTAAAATGGATACACTGGGTTATGAAATACGTTGTTGAAAATTAAAAATCAAGAAATTTATAATAAGATATACATATATATAATATTTAATATACATATATTTTATAGTAACAATGAATTGGTTTTTTTGTGGGTATTCATCGAAGCATTTTGGATGAAGCAGAATATTACATTTTGCATGAAAATATGGTTTGGCTGAACGCTTGCGACATTGAAGATGTTTTCCTGCTTTGATGACTGTATGCTTGATGTCATTGGGGTTTCTTTGCTTTTTTTTGTGAGTAGTAGTTGCCCGTGGTGTAATGGTTAGTTCGTAAGACTGTTACGCCGATGGTCTTGGGTCCCTTTCCCAGCCTATGCCACCTAAAAACAGCACGGGCTTCTCATCTTGGCCGTTCGGATTCGGCAGAAAATTGTAGGTGACCTCAATTTCTGATAATAGACAGTTGAATTAAGAGTTGAAAGTCACTAGGCCTTGGTTCTACACGAGCTGTTGCACCACCCAATCTATTTATTTTTTTCCTTCCGTTTGAATCACAGTTTGAATATTTATTTCCAATCGCAAAATGGAATCTACAACAATGTTTTAAATTATATCTGTGGAATTGGTGTTTCTTTAGCAAATTTTTTGAAAACTCAAGGTATCTTCCAAGCATTTACCAACGCTGCGTCCAGTACATTTGATAAAAGTGGCCAGGACCACTTATTTCTTCGAATTCGAATGCAATAGTTGCTTGCAGCGTAACTAACAAATCATCTCCACCCATCCTTATGTTATTCTCACGAATTGTATTTGGTATTGGAATGTTGATGTGTTTTCTTTTTTTTTTCAATAGCTTCTGAATTATATATAAATATTATAAGCTTACCGCGATTTTGTCAAAAATTGATCGTATATTTTCACGTGACACGTCTGTTGTTTTTTTTGAAAATTCAACACGATGACTTTTTGACCACTTCGGGAACTCATAACGAAGACATGCTGATTCTTTGTTAAAATTTTGAAGCGACGTTTTCGGATGTTATGTAAATCTTTTGATCGACTTCCGGTTCGTCGTATTTTTCACGAGGCTTTTGAGAATTTAAATCATCAAATCCACATACAATCTAGCTCAATTTCGCCAGCTTTTTAATTTGGGAAAATGTTTTCCTCTTTCAAAAACGCTCATAAGAAAAATAGCCAAAGCTTCCTATACGCAGAAGGCATTGGCTAATTATTTCATAGAATAAAGTCAAAGAGATAGTAAAGGGTTTTTCCAATATAGTATGACTGGTCTTTTTTTTTTAGAACTAAAATATGAATCGTTTTCTTGAACAGGATGCACTCAAAAACTATGTTTTTTTTACAAAAATTGGTAAATTATAAACATAAACACATAATATTCTGAGAAAAAACCAATCATTCTGATTTGAAAACGCTACGAACGCAAAAAATTTGTTTAGGTGCAAATGCTACATTAGGCGAGCGTTGCGAAAACGCAACATAGTGATTTCGTCTCACCTTTCACGCAGGCAACTCATGCTAATTGCGTCAACATTATTTTAGAATATAATTTCAACTTTTATTTACCTGTAGCTGTAATTATTTTAAATAATTATTATTTTTGTGACATTTTTCAATAGTTCGAAAATGCTACCTCAAAATTTTCAAAATTTCGTATTTTGAGGGTCCCAAAAAAACACTAAAAACATTTTTTGAAAAAAAAAATCCAAAAATAGGTCGATTAGATAGTCAATTTCACTATTTCGTTTATTTAAATTTATCATCAGCTAAGTTCCAGACCTCCTCAGATATGACATTGCGTTTTCGCAACGCTAGCCGGAAATGGGTTAAAAGGTGTGTTCCTTTACTTTAAAACAGTGCATGCATTTGTGTGAATTTCTACGTCATTTTATTTTTTTTATATGTATGAACTTTGACAGACTTTGGTGTAGAAATTCACAGAAAAGCACAGAGTTTCAAAGTAAAGGAACTAGGCTAAAGTGTTTGTAAAATATCTGCCATAACAAGTTTAAGGTTTAATGTAAAATTGGAAGCATTTGTTATTTAATTGAGCTTTAAAAACTTAAATCTTTATTGAAACAACAAAACTGTATTAACTCTAAATTCCAACTTTTAATTTTTTAAAGTGTAGTAACTAAAAATATTACAAAGGGTTTATAATTACTTCAATCAATTAACGTGACGTCACAACTCACAACTCAAAATGAAAAAAATATATTTTTCCACAGAAAAGACAGCGAAAATGTTTCAACTCAAAATACAACACTTAATTTTTTTTGCAAATTTAACTACTAAAACGAAAAAATTCAAATTAAGACACTTTTGATATTTATTTCAAAACTGTTTCGAACATCACAACTCAAAATACATATTATCGCACCCTTAAGCGGTCCCTAAACGCTCAATATTATTGTACAAAATATTGCACAATATTATTGGCTAGGTGCCCCACACGGTTCAATATTTTATCCAATAATTTAGTTGACAGCTGATACTTGTGTAGACAACGTGTTGAGTTATACTAAAGTTTGTTGTTGTTATATAAACAAATATTGTACAATTCTACCCACAGACGATACAATAATTTTATATTGTGCAATAAATATCAAAAGGGTTTTGATTTTCTTCAATATATTGCACAACCTTGCAATATTATCCACAGACGAACAATAGTATTGTACAATATCAAATATTGTACAATAATATTGAGCGTCGAGGGACCGCTTTAGAATGAAAGTGACCTAACTAAAAAATTCGGCATCTTTTTTACAATCAAGAGTCCATTTCGCTTTTAAAGGTCAATTTATTGAAAAATCAGAAGTTACAGAAATTTTGAGTTAGGGCACTTGCATTCTAAGGGTGCGTTATGTCAGTTTTGTCAAAGAATCTTTGATTTTAATTTAAACATCTAAAACGACGATAATTTACCTTTTGGAAAAAAAAAACTATTCAACTTAAATCAATGGCAACGGAAAATTTCAAATATTTTTTTTTGGGTCTAAAACTGAAAAAATGTGTTTTTTGAGTTGTGACACTTTTGTACTACATGTGCGATTTCTTAAATGACAAAAAAAGTTTAAATTGAAAGACACAAAAATTCAGAAGTTCATAAAACCACAGGCCACCAAAAGACTTTGAGGTATCTGCTTCCAAATTTATGATTGAAGAAATTACATGGTAGCGCATATTTGGGGCACCCCTATTACGATCGTCAAATTAATTGATAGTTGATAAATTTTGAAAATCGAATTTTTAACTATTTTTTCGATGATTGAGAAAAGTGCAGACCATTAGGAGTTACAAGAAAACTGATAATACTATGACGGAATAGTTGATTAGTGTGTTTTTAATAATTTGAGTTGTAATGTAACAATTTTCAATATTTATTAACCATCAATTGATAATAATTGACAATCGTAATAGGAGTATGTTTTAAATATGTAGTTAAGAGGTGATATTCGAATAGGTTGGGTAGGAATAGACCCAACCTATTCGAATATCACCTGACAAAAATTGATCAGTTTTTCTGGGATTATGACTTTAACCATCGCTCCTCCTGACGATATAAAAAATGCTTTCATATGCTGCTTCCAGGGTTGCGAATTTTTGGATTAAAAAATTATTAAGTCATAAGCTATAGTTGATGACTTGTGAATAATTAAAAAAAAATTCATTTATAAGCTAAATGGTGAATTGTGAGCAAGAAAATTTTTAATTTACCATTTAACTTATGAATTAAAATTTTTTTAATTCATAACTAGCTTCGGAATTAAAGGTTTTAAATTCATAGGTCACTAACTAGCTTCGGAATCAATTTTTTTTATTCATAAGTCATTTACTAGCTTGTAAATTAAATGTTTTTAATTCACAAGTCACCAACTATTGCTTGGGAATTAAATGGATTTTAATTCATAAGACACTAACTAACTTATGTATTAAATTTGTTTTAATTCATAAGTCACTGATTAGCTTGTGAATTAAAGCCAAGCTTAAGCTAAAAAGTGATTAAAGCTTTTGCAACCCTGGCTGCTTCCATTTGAATGAAAACGTGTTAAGTCTCGGCTTGAAATTTGTTGATTTTTTTTCAGGATTTGTTTCAGTTGTATTGGTATAAGGCTATTTTGAAAAAACAAAGTTTTACTAATTTTTTTTGCGATGTTACCCAATAATTTTTAACAATTAACTTGTTTTAAGTTTTAATTTTCTATTATTTTTTTCGGAATATGGTCACCTTATGCATAAGTGCAGGTTTGGGGTACAAATTCCTACAGTCGAAATAGTTTTTGCTTGAGTAAGATGAAATTTTAAATTATCCAGGTCGCGCGAAATTTGTCCGGCAAAACGAAAAATGATACATTACACAAAGATATTATAACGGACGACGTACATATATCACTAGGAAATTACTTTCACTGCAGTTATGTATGCCATGCATTTAAATAGAAATTCCTAAAGTTATGAGTATGTGAGTGAGTTGGTGTGTGTATAAGTGCGGAATGGTTTTTGTTTTATCACCATAAATAGCGAGCGATGTGATTGTAAGTCAAATTGTATTTAAAATTACAACGCCAAAAAAAGAACATACGAAAAATAAAAGTGATAAAAAATATAAAATTGGAAATTCATTCAGTAGGAGGTACATTTTTCAAAAATTAAATGGAAAATTATGTTACAAATACTCGTAGTACCTATATTCAGTATGCTCGTAAGGTTTGAAGTGGTTAAGCATTGAAGATGTTAGACGTGTTTTTTTTATATATATTTACAGACTTAGTAAATAGCAAATAATTACCTGAATACACAATGGAGATGAAACTGTAACTGGAACTGGAGCTGAAATAGTCAAAATATTACTGCAATGAATTACGAACGCAACCCAACACAGCTGCAATGGGAGCTGCAGATGAAGCGTTCACCAACTTTTAACTCTTTGCGTTTCATATCCTTAGAAAATAAAACTGGCAAATAATATTGTAGCTCTCATTGCTTAATTGTATTGCGAAAATAAAAAATATAAATTAAAATAATTCAAATTAATTTTCTTCACCTTCGTTATTATAAATAAAAATTAAAAAAAAAATTAAATAAATATTGGCTACTTAGCTCTAGCTTGGTTTTTACCCATAAAATATAAAAAAAATTGAATCTTGAATTTTGGGAACGTAAAAAATGGCACGTACCTACGACACTTTTTGCCAGCTATTCCAGCTGTAGTTGCATTTACAGCGTTCTATTGTTTTCAGACAGTAGAGTCAAAAGTATATTTAAAAAAAAAAATGTATTCATGTCGATTATGGAATCCGCAATACTGGATCTGCAGTGATTATAAGTAGATGTTATCTTTTCTTTTCATTGGCAATTAGTGGTTAAAGAGAAAAGAGACTATTGCACTGAGAATCACTGCTGATCCAGTATTGCGGTCTGCGGTCTGCGGATTCTTATTATTATTATTTTTACGTAGACAAATTTGAACCGCTTTAAAATTATTTTCTCAAATTTTTCATCGCTCCCTTTCTTTGCGGTCGATTAAACAAAAAAAAAAACAAAATATTATGTAAGGAGATTTGACAAAGATAGCTTTTTCCAAAATCGATCCATTTTTACATCCAATATTTTACTACAACTAGAAAAAAAATATCAAAAATGAGGTATCGACATCGTGTAAAGAAAAATTGATCGCAGTACTATTTTCTCAAATCGATTATTTTTACGAAGCTGATGAGAGCAGCGATGGGACTTTTTGAAAAAATGTCCGAAGTAGATTTGGAAAAAAACGCAGTAGTTTAAACTTTTTCGCAGTAGATTTTTATATTTTCAAAATAAGAAATAACTAAATAAACATAAATAATTTAAAATAATAAAATAAATATTCACACTGCACATTCGTCACGAAATCTATGTATGATGAACCGAACTTAACAAAACATTGCGTATTGACAAAAGCCTCACTAGTCAACTGATAAGTTCAAGTGAGATTGCCAAATTTTTGTAGGACTAAAGGCCGTTAAAAGCTATTTTGAATTTATAAATATTCATTTCTCTTTAAAAAACATAACAAAAATAGAACAAAACAAAAATTCATAGGTACATTTATATTCTATCAGTCTTAACATTTTTTAAAAAGCTGGATTTTCATTGTTTTTTTTTTTTGGTTGCCTGGCATCTACATAAGTCAGCTGTTACTTGTCACTTTTACATGCCTTCAAAACATTGCCGAAAGCCGTATGTATATATTAGTGACGTTCAGGTTTCTGTTGGATAGGATGGATTTCATCAAGAAGAATGAGATTGAATGCATTCAGTGAGTAGATTTCATTTAAAGGCAGTAGATTTATTAAAAAAAAAATGCAGTAGATCTAATGCAATTGCAGTAAAGTCACAATCCTGGATGAGAGTCCAAAATATTAAATAGATTTTTTTTTTGCAATTTGTGACGTTTTTCATCGAATTTATGTTGGCATACAGTAATTGTAAAAAAAATTTCGTGTAACGAGATTTTGCCAAGTCAAATCGACTGAAGTACTTTATTCGAAAATAATTCCAGTTTTACGGGAGCATCTGGCGAGAATTTAAAGTTTGTTTGTTTGTTTAGCATTTTTCACTTTTTTCATCATTCCTGTTTTGAAATTTTCAGTAAAAAAAAAGAAATTTAGTTTCATTATTTTGTCAAGAAAATTCGATTTCAAGACTTTTGCAAGTTCATTTTACGGCGATGAAGGAAGCTTAAAATTTTAAAAGTATTTTTCTTCCGCAGTAGCTATACTTAAGTTTTTTTTTTAATAAAACTTCTAATTTAGGTCCTGTGAAAACAAAAAGTGATATAATATGTATGTATCGCGATTGTGTCAGTAGAAATCGATTGCAGTACCTTACTTTTATTACAATCAAATAATTTCTACGGCGATGTTTATAATAACGGGTGATTTTTTAGCTGGTTTGGTTTTGGCAACACTGGTTTTGACAGCTGACGTGTGTTTAGTACCTTGTGTCACTGTCAAACAGCTTCAGTTTGGTTTGCAATTTAACCATGGATCGTCTTACAAATGAACAACGCTTGCAAATTATTGAATTTTACTATCAAAATTCGTGCTCGGTTCGAAATGTAAAAAAAAAAAATTGTGTTCAGCGATGAGGCTCGTTTTTGGTTGAATGGGTACGTAAATAAGCACAATTGCCGCATTTGGAGTGAAGATCAGCCAGAAACATTGCAACAGCTACCAATGCATCCCGAAAAAGCCACTGTTTGGTGCGGTTTATGGGCCGGCGGCATTATTGGGCCATATTTCTTCAAAGATGATGCGAATCGCAGCGTTACTGTCAATGGTGAACGCTACCGAGCGATGATAACAAACTTTTTTTTGCCCGAAATGGAAGTTCTTGACTTGCATGATATGTGGTTTCAACAAGACGGTGCCACATGCCACACAGCACGCGAAACAATGGCGCAATTGCGAGGCGAGTTTGTTGAACAGTTAATTTCACGTTTCGGGCCGGTCAATTGGCCGCCTAGATCGTGCGATTTGACACCATTAGACTATTTTTTGTGGGGGTATGTCAAGGCTAATGTCTATAGGGACAAGCCCGCTTCGATTGACGCACTGGAAGCCAACATCCATGCATTCATTCGTGAGATACCGGCCGATATGTGTGAAAGAGTATGCCAAAATTGGACTCAGCGGATGGGCTACCTGAGACGCAGCCGCGGTCAACATTTGCATGAAATTATCTTTAAACATTAAATTGCAAGGTTCAAACTATCGATTCAAATAAATATTTCATTCATTTTTTCGAATTTTTTGTGTTTTTTTTAAAAAAAAAGTTCTAAACCTCTTAAAAAATCACCCGTTATAAAAATTTTAACTTTTTTTTTTGTTGTTTGTCAATTTGTAACTTTTTTCGTCATAAATTTTTGTCAAAAAAAAAAATTACAAAATATTGCGTATTGAGGCTACTTTAAGACAAATTAACTGCAATACTTTTTTCCAATCCATTTTGACGGAAATGCTGTTCGAAGTCTTAAATAATAAAAAAAATTAGCATCTGTCTATCCTGATCCTGATCCAGATCTGTAGATAATAAAACACGGCTATTAATTTTTCCGTTTAGAATTTGTGACTTTTTCGACTAACATTTTTTTACGGTCATTAAAAAAATTATATACCGAGATTTTGTCAGGACAAATCGATAACTGTGCTCTTGTGAGAGTTTAAAATTTTAAATAATTATTTTCGTCGTAAATTGTTTCTATTGTCAATTAAAAATAAAAACAAAAATATTATGCAATGAAATTTTTCCAAGACATTTTGATTGTTTTAAAAATTATTTTATTTGTAGCTAGCTATTTTAA
Source organism: Epistrophe grossulariae (assembly GCA_929447395.1). Classification (NCBI taxonomy): domain Eukaryota; kingdom Metazoa; phylum Arthropoda; class Insecta; order Diptera; family Syrphidae; genus Epistrophe; species Epistrophe grossulariae. The sequence goes on along the minus strand of OV839566.1, from coordinate 142,009,483 downwards.
AATTTATTCAAAAAAAATTAGGAAAGCTTTGAAAAAATTTCTGATATTTTTATCTTAACTATATTTTGTTACGTTTAGTAAAATTAATTATTTTTAGAGATTTTTTAAGAGCAGTACTTTTTTTTACCAGAATCAAATATTTTCACGGCCCGCGCTGTTGAAAATTCTTAAATGGTTTTTTCTTCCGATTCATACTTGTTTCGTCACAGTTTTTTGATATGGTAAAAAATAAACAAAATTTAGGAAATTGACATTTTGCCAAGAGAAGTTTATTGATGTTTTTTTTAAAAATTGAAGTTTTACGGCAAGGCAGTGCTAGTGAAAGTCCAAATTTGTTTGTTCTGTTTTTTTTTTTCAAGATAACTTTGTTCATTACGGTCAGTAAAAGTATGAAGCGTCGAGATTTTGTCAAGAGAAGTCCTTTTTAGTACTTTTTTCAGAATCCAATGATTTTTAAGGCGCTCTATATAAAGTGTGTTTTTTTGGTCGTGACTTTTTTTGCGTAAAATAAAAAAAAAACGAAATCCAAATCCAAATTTTGCCCAGACAATTTGACTGCAGTATATTATTTCCAAAATCAATCAATTTTTACGATGCTACAATATATATTTTTGAATTCAATTACATCTTGTAGAGAATGACTTGACTACAAGAAGGTACATCTGAGTACCAAAATCCTTTCTCGAGCAACAAAAGTATCTCTTTAATAAGACATTAATCATCCTAGTTCTAGTTTATTGTGCAAGGACATGAATTTTCAAAAACTTGGATGTGGACGCTGTAGGTTGTTTTGGAAGGGAAATACGTTGGGTAAGTAAAGTTCTAGGTGAAAAAGGAAATTCAACTTCGAATGCCTCTACCAGACCATCGACCTAACAATAAAAAAAAATAGAATTTAAATTCCAAAAAAAAAAATTGTATATTCAAATAGCTTACATATAATATCCTGAATAAAAAACGCCATTTTTTTGTATAGTATCGCCTTTTTTACAATACAGTGTATAAGCTTGAGGTTATGTGAACTTAAGTTTTAAAAACCTGCATAATAATTGCAAAAAACCACTCATAACTCGTGTTGATTCGAAGTAAACACACATCGTATCAATATAACGCAATTTATAAAATGTAACAATTCAAATAAAACTTTAACATGAATGCAAATTCAAAAACTCATTTTAGCTAGTAGCCCACGAAACTTTATACACAATTACTACAATCACCAATTCATATAGGTATCCCTGTGTCCTCTAAGGATTAATAAATGAAATACCTAAACAAACTGTTTCCGAGGAACAAAAGCCACCGGCAAAAACCACAAAGTCCATATCATAGTTTGTTGTCCATAAACAAATTTGTTCTTGCTGACATATCGAGTTTAATAATCCTGGATTGCATTTTGGGGAGGCCAGGTGCCGTATCACCCTCGCGTTAGGTAGTTAGCTATACCTACTGACTGATATAATAATGTGGACTTTCAGGTAAAATTGTATTTAAAATCATTATACGTGGTTCTCCGTTGGATGGTGCATTTGCTGAGGAACAGATAAAACTACTGTACTATATGAGATTATTTCAAAATATTAACACCTCATCTGTGGTTAAAGCTATAGCTACCCGGGCGGGCGCGGCGGCAGCAGCATATAGAAATAAAGCTCGAACATACATAGGGAAAAAGAGGTTTGCACAGGATGAGCAAGACTAATCTTGGAAACGGCATGGTTGGGCGACCATTAGCGTCCGGCTATAAATAACCATATTTTATCATGAGTGTTAGCACATGAAAATTTCATAGCTCTGATAATGGAAAAAGTTTATTTGTGTTCCTTGATTTTCTTTCTTTTTTTTTTTTGTTCTGTACAAAAAGGAGCTTTCTCTCTCTCTCTCTATTCCTATATATCGTTCGTTCTGTCTATCCATTGAGGCTACATAGGTAATGTTGCTTGTTTAAGTTGGTTTGTTGTCCACTTTCACTGGCTTTGTGTTCTTGTCTTTAATCATTTTTACTTGTTGGCTAAACCAACGAAGCAAAAGACGAAAAAAAGGAGGCTTTTATAAGTAACTTTGAATGCGGGTGTATAGCTATTACCTTATATTCCTTCCGCCTTTGTTCATATTATATATCCCCTGTGGGTTTTGATCAGAGACCTATACCTATACCTACCAGTGATCCTTGAGAAACAATTTTGGGTGTGAGTTTAAAAAGAATAAATTTGGTTTCCCAGGTAGGTATATGAAGGTACCTACCTATACAAGGATGAGAAAAACCTCTTTACCCAGAGACGTTATAGTTAGAAAATGAGAAGAAGAAAAAATAGAAAATTCTGTTAAGAGATTAAGGGTGATTTATTATTGTGTGGTAATTTGCTAGGAGGGTTTTTAAGCAAGCTCTCTTGTATATCCTTATGCCTGTGCATATACAATTTTGGGTCCTTTGTGTAATTTTTGTTGTTCATTTTTTTGAAGTAGGAAGAGACTTGAGAAATGTGACCGGGGTCAACTTGTTTGAACTATACCTTCCCGATGTGCTGGTGAATAAATTTAATTTGAGGAATGAGACTTAAATAAATCTTTTGTCCCGTTTAGAGTTTTTTTTTTTGGTTTTCTTTTTTTTTCATTCGTTTACTGTGTATAAGTGTGCATAATTGTACACCTTTTTGGCTTTCATAGTAGGTAGCTATACCTACCTACTTTGGTTTTAAATTTAAATTCTTTTATGGGTTATCCAATTTTAATTTAATCGCTTTCTGTTTGGGAGGTTTATTTAATAAAAAAAAAAATACATGCAAGTGTTTTTTTTTTTTAATTTCATTAAATAATTTTTAATAAATTTCGATAACTGTGGGCAGCAATATTACGACAATATAACCTAATTTCAGTGTACGAGTATATATGTACATTTATATATATCGGATTTCCTAATTCAATAATTCCAAATTAATTTTCAAAAATTTTATTTTGAAATATAATACATTTCGAGAAAGGTAAACTAATTTATTTTAGTTTTTAATTCAATTTTGTTGATATGTTTATGTTAGGTGTTGTACAGATCCACAAGGTATTAAATAAAAAAAAATAAAAGAGTTATTTATTTAATAAATAGATAATAATAGTCATTGTTAAATAATTAAGAGCTGTTTCATTAGGTGTGAGCTCTCACTACTTTTGTTATGTGGTACGAACGATTTGAAAATATCGGTTTAAATTATACAATAAACATAATATAATAATTAATATCGCTCCTCCATGCGGACCTAGGGGAGGAATGATTTACCCTGCGCGGGAAAAGGGGGAGAGAACGCCCAAGAAAGACACTGGCGCGTTAACCTCTCCCTACCCATGTGATTATGTGCCGACAGACACGGTTCTTAAAAAAAAACACCTTATTGAAGGGGATCTATTTCCCCAGTTTAGACAGGTAGAACAATTTACGTAAGGGGAAAAAAATATATAAATGGGAAGGGGGAAAATGCAACTTCGAGATTTTATGCTTAAGTAAGAATTTTAGACACAATTTTGCAGTGTCTGATACGTCTGAGTTAAACCGGAGTTAATAAAATAAACTAAACTAAGAAGAAGTGTTTCAGTGCAGAATAATTATGAGAGTTGTGAATTATTGAAATGAGCTTTAACTATCGAACCAGAGATGACAATAAAATGGGGATAGGTATGGAATTGTCAATTTTCATACTGTGGACATTTTTATTTTTATAGTGTTTTGTTTGACACACATTACAAATAAAGTTGCAACATTAAATTTTAATGTTTAATATTTCACTGATTAAAAATAATTCATGTTTGATTTGGGTTTATTAATACATAATTTAATAATATTTTTTAAATATAGTATTTCGTAATAAGTATTTCGAACCAAGGCTCAGAGAGTATAAAAATTCAAACATTTTAAAAATAAGAACCACACTATTGTACTGGAGTTACACCGGTACCGATTAACGAACCTGTTTACATTGTCAAGTTTTCAAAACGTTTTGAATTGTGAGTAATTAAAAGAAAACTTGCCAAGTAACCACCAAATTTTAGTCAGTAATCATTAAATAATACATTTCTCTCATAACTTGGTGTTGTTGTTTCAATATTACTCTTCTTAAAATATTTGATATTAAACCTTCATAAAGTTAGAACTTGGCATACTTTTTAGATCTCACTACTTTTCACGGCTGAGTTGTTAAATATACAGATTTTTATATAGAAGAACTTGGCTGTTTTTTAACATTTATGTTTTTTGTTGTGATCTCACTCCTTTTTGCAAAGATATTTATTTGTTGTCAGGTAATACCTCGTAAGATACCTACTTATATTATTCTACAACAATCAGAAGTGCTTTATATAATTGATAAAAATTCTGTGAAAGTGGGCGGATACCACGCCCCCTGAATTGAAAACCTCAAGTATTCTATTTTTTTCTTTGTATGCACTTTAAGCCCTACCGCTCTACCAAATTTTATCATTCTACAGCAATCGGAAGTGCTCCATTTAATTGCCCGCAGTTTTGAGAAAGTAGGCGGATACGGAATGAAAAACTTAAAATATAAAATTTGTTTCTTTTTATGCACTTCAAGCCCAACCGCTGTACCCAATTTCATCATTCTTAAGCAATTGGAAATGCTCCTTGATAACTATTCTGAGAAAATGGGCGGATACCACCACCCCTGAATGGAAAACTTCAAATATTCTATTTTTTTCTTTGTATGTATTTTAAGCCTTATCGCTCTACCAAATTACATGCTCCATATAATTGATAACAATTTTGGGAAAGTGGGCGGATACCACGCCCCCTGAATGGAAAACCTCAAATTTTCGATTTTTTTCTTCGTATGCACCACCAGGCCTACCGCTGTGCGAAATAACAAGTTTCTGCGGTGTCGGGAAGTGCTCCATAATTTTGATGATCTGTCAGTGAGTCAGTTACGGTTTTCGCGATATTTGACGTCTTATATCTCGGGTACCACTAACGCTAAGGAGTTGAAATTTGGTGCGGTGCTTGTGCTTGCCTAGCCTACCAAATTTTCCGAATTTTAAGTTCCTGACTTTATTGGTACTGAAGTTAGAGGGGGGTCGAAAATCGCCTGAGTTTGTTCCTGTAAAAAGGGTGTATAGTGCCAGAACTTGGCTGGGCACTACCGTGCCCTTTGATAACTCCAGCCTATAAAAACTTGTTGGCAGCTCACCTAAGTGTTGTTGTTTTCATTCAAACCTTCAATATTATACAGTAAAACCAGCTTAAGAGTAACTGCAAAATGTCACATTCTTTCTTTCACTTAAGCGAAATAACGGGTGATTTTTTAAGAGGTTTAGAACTTTTTTTAAAAAAAAAAACACAAAAAATTCGAAAAAATGAATGAAATATTTATTTGAATCGATAGTTTGAACCTTGCAATTTAATGTTTAAAGATAATTTCATGCAAATGTTGACCGCGGCTGCGTCTCAGGTAGCCCATCCGCTGAGTCCAATTTTGGCATACTCTTTCACACATATCGGCCGGTATCTCACGAATGAATGCATGGATGTTGGCTTCCAGTGCGTCAATCGAAGCAAGCTTGTCCCTATAGACATTAGCCTTGACATACCCCCACAAAAAATAGTCTAATGGTGTCAAATCGCACGATCTAGGCGGCCAATTGACCGGCCCGAAACGTGAAATTAACTGTTCACCAAACTCGCCTCGCAATTGCGCCATTGTTTCGCGTGCTGTGTGGCATGTGGCACCGTCTTGTTGAAACCACATATCATGCAAGTCAAGAATTTCCATTTCGGGCAAAAAAAAGTTTGTTATCATCGCTCGGTAGCGTTCACCATTGACAGTAACGCTGCGATTCGCATCATCTTTGAAGAAATATGGCCCAATAATGCCGCCGGCCCATAAACCGCACCAAACAGTGGCTTTTTCGGGATGCATTGGTAGCTGTTGCAATGCTTCTGGCTGATCTTCACTCCAAATGCGGCAATTGTGCTTATTTACGTACCCATTCAACCAAAAATGAGCCTCATCGCTGAACACAATTTTTTTTTTTTACATTTCGAACCGAGCACGAATCTTGATAGTAAAATTCAATAATTTGCAAGCGTTGTTCATTTGTAAGACGATCCATGGTTAAATTGCAAACTAAACTGAAGCTGTTTGACAATGACACAAGGTACTAAACACACGTCAGCTGTCAAAACCATTGTTGCCAAAACCAAACCAGCTAAAAAATCACCCTTTACATATCAGAAATTCCGTTGTCATTATCGTGATGAAAATTTGGTGGAGGTGAAAAATAAAAAAGAAGTAAAAGCGTTGAGCAAAGTTTTTGTTCTATTCTATTAAATTTTGTTCACTTAAGAGTTTTTTTCAATAAAAAATATTAAATTTAACTGAAAATATGTTTCAAATATCGGGTTTTTCACCTAAGCGAGTTTTGCTTAAGCGGAGTGTTACCTATAAAGGTAATTGGTCCAGGGTCGGACTGGCCCTAAAGGGCCCGGGTGGGAAAAAATATTTGGGGCCCCCCGGACTCTTGGACTTTTCACACAAATCAGTGTATGAAATTTTTTTTAATGTTTGTTAATGAACAAAATATAATGAATTTATTTGGTTACAATGGATATGGTAATGAATTAAATTTACAGAGGCTTTTCTCCGACGTTTATGCTGAGGTTGTTGCCTTCTTCAGGGAAGCTTTGTTACACTTATAAAAAAAAATTAGGTAATGTATTAAATAATTGTAAAATATTTACATGAATGAATGAATACAATGACAACAACCTGGGAGTATACTACCATCACGTTAATTATTTAAAAGGCTGAAACTATACGTATTTCACGAGTCGCCACGCTCGATCATCAGCCTACTTTTTACGGTGCAGAGTTTTCAAAAACTATTTATCTTACACTATTATTATTTGATCACAGTATTAAAACTCAAACTGAATTTATATTGATTCACATCGTATTTAGTATAAGCCTCAAAAAAAAAAAAAAAAACAATTAGAAATAAAGAATTGAAATTCAAAGAAATATGACATATCTTTATTCAGGCATTTGAGGGCCTCGTTTTGACTGCTGTAAGGGCCTCCATTTTGCCTCCAAGGGACCCATCTAGCTCTCATGGACTCTAAATTTAACATGAACGGCCCCATTAAGCCTGTGCGGACCCCCGTTTTGGCTTCAGGGGCCCCTTGAGACATAATTTTTGTGCATCTACCAATATTTATTAATTTACTCAGGCTGTGAAGGCCCCTCGCATCTGAACTCCATGGGCCCCATCTACCGCGGGCCCTATAACCTCCACGGGCCACTCTTGTAGCCTGCAATTTTTATGCATTTATCAATATTCATTAATTTATTCATGCTGTAAGGGCCCCCGTCTTGTCTGCACAGGCCCCCATCTAGCCTTCACGGACCCCATATCAACAATGAACGGGTCCCATCTAGCCTGCGCGGAACAACCATCTAGCCTTCACGGGCCCCATCTAACAGCCCGGGGCCCTTAGAAGACTGCACGCGGGCCCCCGTTTAGCTTTTACGGGCCTCATCTAGCCAACACAGGCATTCTTAGATACTATTTTCAATGCATATATCTCTATTCAGTCTGTGAGGGCTCTAGTCCATAATCTCTACGGGCCCCTTTAAATACTATTTTTATGCATGTATTCAGGATATAAGGGCCCCCGTCAAGACTGCTTAGGCCCACAACTTACATGGACGGGCCCCGTACAGCTTGCGCGGGCCCCCGTCTAGCCTCCATGGGCCCCGGCAGATCCTTTTTCTGTATAGAATTTATGAACAATGATTTCTTTATATATGCTAGAAGGGCCCCGTCTAGACTGAGAGGGCTTTTTCTTACATATAAAGGCCCCTGTCTAGTATATTTTGTCCGTGTATCAATTTTGATTTCTTTAAAACCTATGAACAGTTTTGTATTTAAATTTTAATAAATTTATTGATTTTTATATTTCAATTCTCTCCATATATGATTTTTTTTTTTGCTGCCCTGGGGCCCGGGTGGCAAATGCCACCCTGACTATATGGCCCGTCCGACCCTGAATTGGTCGACAAATACTCGGGGATGAAAAAAGTGTTTCAGAAAAGCGGGTTTTTCTCTTAAGCAGGTTTCTACTGTTTATGTATGGTAAGGTCATACAGCACCCATCATTTGAACTACAACTAACCAAGCCACCTGCCACCTGCAGTCAATATAAATTCAAAATTGATAAATTCTCTTGGCTAGTAGGATACCGCTGTGCTTTAAAAACTCTAAATTTTCATATCTGAATCTTCTTCTTCATAGTCCGTTCTTATATTTAGGTTTTACTTTGTTTACGAAATTTCTATTAAATATTAAAATCTTTCCAACTACATTATTTGCAATATAATGGGATTGAATAAAAGGAAGAATATTTCTCATCCAGGGAATATATCGATAATGTAATAAGTTTTTCCACAAAACAACTTCAATAGCACCACTAGGGAGAGTATATAGGTATAATACAACTTGTTCAAAATTGTTTTCCATATTTTCCAATATACAAACGCAAATCGAATGATATAATAAGATATCAAAAAAGGATAAATTTTAAATGGAATTATTTATTTTATAACGAGGACGCTGCAACATGTCTATATTAACGAACTCTCGAATGGAGTATATTTTTCATAAAGAGGTTCTTTAAAAATTTTATTTTTTATTTATTCATGTTCAGATATATTGTGCTTGAAGTTTGTGCTCCTTTTTATTTTTCTATATGTCAGCATTCAGCAATCAATTCCCAATCCATGATGCAACCTAATTCTTGCATCACTTATTTTTTTGAAATTCATCTTAAATATACGAGAAGATATATCTAAATCGATGTGAGAGAGTTTTCAAGATTCCAATTTCCAATAACCAAATTCTGAGAGTTCATATATTCTTTGGGTTAACGCATGCAGAAATTTTAACTGTAGATATATAGATCCATACAACCAAAGTATTTGGTTTTGCAAGAAATTGGATAAACTTTTTAAAAAATATTTTTATTGATTTCAAAAAAGATGAATGAAACTAAGTAAACTTGAATCCACGCAAGAGTGAAAATCTTATATGGGGTCAAGCTTATCATCAGATCAGACTCAAGTCTGAACTAAAACTAACTGAACTATATTAGGTTCGCATATCTATATTACTTGTTGGAAATATTAAGTTTCACAAAGTCAAAAAGGGAATCAACAATATCGATTGGAAATATTCTAAAATCTATGCATTAAAATTTTACCTTCGTATACACTTTTCTCATGAATTCCAGAATTTTAGAGAATAAGTTCTTAAAAATAATTCATCATTATGTAACATTTTACTAAGAATGACAGATGTTAAATAATATAAGCTTCTGCATTTATGTAAATAAAAAAAAAAAAAAAAAAAACTTCGATCTTATTCTATATTCTCTCCAAAAATCAAGAAGAGAAGACATCATAACCTTTAATAGAACCAAAATTCACAGTTGATTTGACATCGAATTACTCAAATTCTTCGATTATGTTAATTTTTGTAAAACAAGAGGCACAACGTAAATCATATTTTCTAAACCTCTATATAGGGAGAAAGGACAACCTATATAAGGAAGAAGGACAACCTATATAAGGAGGAGGGACAACACTATAATATACATATACAACATCATGAACTAGATAATAAACACAACAGACATTAGTCTTAATGAAGTCAATATTCTTTGGCAATTTAAGATGGAAATTGTATGCGAGAGTGTCCTGCTTATTATTATTATTATTATTATTATCGCAAGCATATCCTAAATCTCCATATAACTTGACATTGATTTATTGTCTTTGTCTTGCTTTTGCTTCGATAAAATAAATAAATAATTCAAGATATTTTCAAATATAAAACGATTAATAAGAAAATTTTGTTTTCATTTATTTATTTTGTTTTTTGTTGAGAATATGAAGTTTGACAGCTGAAGGTTCTTTTTTTTTTTTTGGTCTAGAATAAATCTATAATGTTTTATAACTTGCAGATTGAAAGATGAAGGTTTATTCAGTATATTAATTTATTTGTAAAACAGTTTCATGATTTAGGCAATAAACATAATTTACTACGATTTTCTTGTCCTAATTTTTATTCGCTGTTTTTCGGTGAAAAAAAAAAATAAGGACAAGGGCGACGGATGGATCAATAGTGTTATGCTCACTATTGCTCACGAGTTGCTCAAAACTGTTCATGTTGGTGAGTGAGACATATGTGTAGTATATATATTTTTTGTTTAATTTGCATATTCGAGCATTTCTTAATTCTGCGTTTGCTCACACTCATGAAAACTATTCACTCTTGACTCTCGAGAATAAAACATGAGATGAAAGCTGTTAAATAATGGCTCTTGATTGAGCACATCCGTATATACCCTGGCTTCTTGTAACAAATGCATTCCCCTGCACAGCAACTAAATTCATTCAGATAATAAAATGCACCACGGTGTCGCACGAACTTGCTCTTATGTGCAGTGAATTTAAAGTCTGAACAGTGTTGTCACTTTCAAATTTAAAACCGTGGTAGACTGACCCAAAAAATAGTGGTACATCCATATTTTCGGTGGTAGATTCGAAAATCAATTTTACAGCCTTATTTTTGTACTAATACATACTGTACACTTGTACAAACGAAAAATATTGTCATATTTAACAGAAAAAATAAATATTTCTGTGGTATTTAGCCAAAAACCCGATATCTACTAAATGATCAATTTTTCAGGAGACAATTTTAAATGTTTATGATTTCACTCAAAATCATCCAATTACTCATCCTACGGGCCTGGGGACGGGATGATTCTACCCTGTGGGGGTAAAGGAGGGGAGTGTTAACCTCTTCTTACCCAGGTGATTATGCCGACTGACACTTCTTAACATTGAAGACATCCTCCAACATTTTGGGCAACAGCTTGCTGAAACTCCATCAACGACCTTAAAGGGCTCTGTCATAGGATTTTATCATAGGTTTTTCTTTAAATGGGGATCAAACCCCTGGGGTATCACAATGGATCTACATTGATCTAAGTGTAACGGTAACAAGATCAACTGTCAGCCGACTTATCTATAACCTAACCTAACCTAAGCTAACCTAATGGATCTACATTTCCTATATTTTTTTAACACCGTAAATTCAAACTAAAAGTTAACGTAAGGATCAAAATATATGAGTTTACTTTTTCAGTTGATTTCAATCACTTTTTATCAAACTACTATTAAATATTTATTATTATTATTTTATTGTATTATTCATACTTGAATGTCAGTTTATTAGACTTGACCCTTCTTTATTCCGTCAATTTCATTGAATTTCTGAACAACAGCAACAACTTAAAGGTGCTACCACCAATGGTATACGAATTAATTTATAATTCGTTTTAATTAATTATTTGGCTGGAGATATAGCTATTTCAAGGGGTGCCAAGCCCTATCATCATTATTAAATACTGCTTAATCCATTTTAACTTGCGATATGTTTTTATCATCTTTTTTTAGGACCAAAAATTACGGTACCTTCCATAGGTACAAATTTTTAAGAACCGACAATGAAAATTTATTTTTTAAGTTTAAATATTATTGGATATCAAAAATTTGAAAAAAAAAAAACAAATTTCGGATTTTTAGTAAAATTTTCAAAATTATTTTTTTGAAAATTCGGTATTTCGAAAATATGGATAGATGATTTTTTACAAAATTAATTTTTTAAATCCGCATTAATAAATAAAACTAAAAAATGGAGAACCAATTTCTTTTCTTAAAATTGTTTTCAAAATTTTTAATATACATATGTATACAATTTGGTTTTTAAAACCAAATGTCCGAATAGTTACTCCTATGAGTGAAATCTGTAAATTTTTCTTCAAATATTGCCAATGGATCCGCTTGGTAAGTTTTCAGGTTTTTTTAATAACACAAATTCTATATACTATACTACTGAAATATATCAGCCAAGTAGAAGACTAAGCACTTAGCTATACATATATAAACTAGCCAGGCCCTGGGCTAAAAACAAAAACAAAAACTTCTAATTTAATGATTAGAGATTCTAGTCTTGTTGGATATAGTTCACACAAGGTATTCGTCATGAAATCTATGTAAGATGTGAACTTAGCAAAAATTTCGTATTGTACAAAGGCCCTCACTGTAGTCAACTGATGAGTCCAAGTGAGATCGCCGGGACGAAATGCCAATTTTTGTAGGACTTAAAAGCCGTTAAAAGCTATTTTGATTCTATCATTTTTATATTTTAGTGTTCAGCGCCATCTACAGAAAAATTTGAGAATTTTTTATTTAAGAAATTTACATCTTATTATTTTATACAAAAATATATTGTGTAAGTTTCAGCTCAATGGGATGACTTGTTTTTGATTTTAACGTTAATTTTGAGATTTTCGTGCTCAACGCCATCTATCAGAAAAAAAATAATACTTTTTGATCTTTTGAAGAAGTTTGCTAATTTTATCTGAAACTTATGGTAATTTTTTTACATTTAGCTAATTTTTTATATTTTGGTATTCAGCGCCATCTATTTACAAATTAAAAAAAATTCTAATAAAGTAGGTATGTACACAGAAAAGAAATTCCTAGGTAATATTGATAAAAATTTTTTTGTAGACTTCAAAAAACCAATTTTATGGTTTTGATAAAATTTTATCAATATAATCAAATAAATTTATCTATTTCACAAATTTTTTATAATTTTCATAAGTTTGATAAAAAATGCACTAAAAATAATAAATATGATTTAAAATCACGAAAATAAATATAAACTAGCATAAAAGTGTTCATATATGCGTTTCGCCCCGATGTAATGGTTGGACTCATCAGAAGATGACCATTACATCTTGTCTTGACGCATATTTTCCCGAATAAATCGAGATTCCATATAATCCGAGCTACATAGAGCAACTGCGAATTATATAGTTGCTACAAGTCTTCAAAGAAGATAAATTGTAGCTATTTTAATTATTAAAACAAACGGTGTTCAGGAAAAAACAATTCGACTGTTAACAGTCAAATATTTATTCTAAAAATAATATTTTCAGTTTAACAAACCTAACCTTTTGTTACTATAACAAAGTAGAACAGGGTTTTTTTTTCATTTCCAAGGCACGTACAACTTGTATAACTCCAACCGTTGCTATGGTGCGTGCGTTATTGACAAGAATGAAGGGGACCTACAATTTTCTACCGAATCTTAACGGCTAAGGAGGGAAGAATTTTTCATACCAAGTTATAATCTTCGACGATTTGTCAATAACACTTCTTCTTTGACCATCAAACAAGGACCGAATTAAAGAATCTTGAATCGGTCGTCTACATGCTATACTATTCATGGTTTGATTTTCTATAAAATATGTCACAAACTGCACTTTTTATTGGTAGTACAATAATATTTACAAGTAACTCCAATACCCAACAACTATGCTGATTACTGCGCTCCTACTCTGGGTCTCAGACCTCAGTAAGGATTTTAAAGTTGTTTTCCCATCCAGACAGGACTGAAAAAACGACGTCGTGACGAAAGACTCCGACACAACTATTTTTACTTATGGTTCAAAGTTGGAGTGTGGGGTTGGTTCAGATAATTTTTTCCGAATCTCTAAATATCTCTAGATCTTTTCGGCTACAGAATTTTGCTAGTGTTTTTCAAGCTGAATTACTGGCAATTAGGGAAGCATGTAAGTTACTCAGACAAGACCCCATCCAATACCGAAATACCACTATCCTGACAGACATTCAGGCAGCTGTTGAAGCTATTAGCTCAGCTGCATCGTCTTCCAAATTGGTGCAGCAATGCCGTGATGAGCTCGCCAGCTTAAACGTGAATCTCAAGGTGGCACTTATCTGGGTTACAGGTGACTGTGGCATTGAAAGCTGATGAACTGGCCAGGCAAGGTTCAGCCCTTAATGACTCACTTGCGGAAAGAGTCAACATTCTACTTGGAATCATGAAGGGCATTGCATCTTTTCTAGGAAGATTTGGCCCACCTATAGTAAATCCCAAACAAACGACTTAATTTGCAGACCCAGGCGATACATAGCCAGGGTCGTTGCAACATGTACAGGACACTGGCCAATCGGAGAGCATGCAGCGAAGCTAGGTATTCCCCACAATAATCACTGTCGTAGTTGCGGGGACCAGCAGGAAAAGTAAACAGTCATTGCCTCTGTAAATGCCCCGCTTTGGCCAGAAAAAGAGCTCAGCCACTTGGTTAAGTGACCTAAATGAACTTTCTGAGATGATCAAAGATTTGATCTCCATCCTTAACGAAACGCACTGGCTCTAGGATAACAAACTTCAGTAGCCACTGTACATCTTTCATAGGACTAGATGATCGTTCAAAGGGAAAAAACCTTTTACGTATCTGAGCCAACCGACAATCTGATCAATGTGGCATGTTGCTGCGAGACTCAGACATTCCAAATCATTTCCATCAACAGGTCCTACGAGTTATGGTATCAAAACGACGCACTCTAGCACTAATAGGGTCAATGAGCTAGGTGGCTCGTGACCTCCATTTCTACCTACCTAACTACCTAACTGCAATACCATTCCTTCAATCACTTAAAATGGTGGTAAACTGTATTATAGCAACCTCGTCGAGTACCTACCTATAATATTCACAAAATAATCAAATGATATTATTGTTTTATTCACGAGAATTTGTTCAGTTATGTGGCCAAAGGGAACTTTTAAGAAAATCACAACACTGCTCACATATACATATATCCAATAGACAAAGGAGTTATACCCTTAATCTGAAGAAATGATATCGTTTAATCATAATCTTTCAGGGTCATATGACTTTTGTGCCATCCGAAATGGACATATCACACAATCTAAGCAAATTGAACACCATTAAACTAAGCCCCCATTCAGTTCAAGATATACCAAAAAAACAACAACATAACCTCAAAGATGAAAAGAGAGTTAGCTATATCTAATATCTATGTATGTATGTATGGCAAAGATATGTGTGTGTATTTTTAGTATATCATTGAATAAATTTATAAAAATATTCCCCAAGGGTCTGTGAACTGTGACCGACTTCGCATTGTCACTGTTTTGGTGGGAACTTAATTATTGTCCCATCGTCACTGTTTTCGTTGTTGTTTTCTTTTGTCACCGTGTCAGTCTCAGTAGTCAGTACCATATACAAAACACCCCCGCTGAAACTTAACACTGCGGCGTAGATATATGTGTATGTATGTTTGTATAGCAAATCTCAGACCAACCTCTATTATAGAACATAGAAAACAACCCTTAAGGCTAAACATTTCTACTTTTCTCATTCTTCCAAATTGCCAACTGGGCGGATATTACATCCTCGCACCGCCAAGCCTTAAAATAAATTAAATTGCCCTGGAAACACTTTCATCACTGCTCCGAGCAGAGATGCTTTGCTCCTCCTCAAGCTCCAGCTACAGCTTCTGATTCTGCTATTGCTATTGATGCTATTGCCCTTCTCGAGGATTTGAGCTTCTTTGAGTAGGTATTCCGGGTATATGGCAGCTATACACTTGTTTCATTTTTTATTCATCTTATTTTCACTTGCGACATAGGTAGGTTGAGATATAGGAATACTTTAAGGGCAAATTATGGTTTCATAAAAAATTCAATTCAAGACTTTCTGAAGGGAGAGTAGATTTTAAATGAAAAACAAAAAGCACGACTGCACTCGTGGGATACCAGCTTAATCCTATGTACGATAACACTGGTTTTAAAGTTGGAATATTTTAAAAGTTTATCTTTGGGGAAATGTTTAAAATAATTGACAAATCCTCCAAGAGTAGGTAGATATCTCTTGTCTTGAAAAAGTGCTTCTCATCTTAGCCGTTCGGATTCCACAGAAAATTGTAAGTCCCATCCGTTCCTGTCAATAATACGCGGACGGGAATTGTATGAGAGTTGTAAGGCATTGGATCTACACAAGCTGTCACGTCACACATTTTATTTTTAACTGTGCAAATACTTACAACCTATCCTTACAACCCAGTCATGTCCTTTATTTATCTCGTCTATGTTGATAGCCTTTGTAAACCGAATTGGTTTCAGCTTGCTTCTCCCCAAGGTCACATGGCACAAAAATGACGAAAAGAAAAGGGGGAAAGGGGCGATGGGAGAGACAGAAAATTGTGGTTGGTAACATCAAGGAGACTTTTCGCGTTTTCTACAAAAAAGCTATTTATCGTTTTCTTGTTTTTTTTTTTTTTTATTATTTTTATTTTTGTGTTGGTTCGTGGCAAAGTGCTACCAAAATCGTTAAACGCCTGCGATCCTCGTCAAAAAGATTCTCTAAGGCTATACAATTTAATTTGAAAATGTTTATGGAATCGTTCCGGCATCAGCATCGCACAGAGAGAATCTTTTGGGGATCTTCTACTCAAATATAATTTTTTTTTTTTTTTTTTTATTCTAGCGAATTTAATGCGAAATGAAATTGGCTTCCTTGTTGGTTGTCGATTTGGTGTTTTTTGACGGTGGTGGCGGCGGCGGCGCGGCGCGGCGGTGGTGTGGTGTTTCTGACGGCAGTATGATGAAGAGAATTCCAAATTAAAGAAACGTGCATGCTTTGGAATATTATAATATTTTCGATGAATGTTGATGTGACGTACGCTATGTGCTTTGCTGGATATGCACTCTCGACAAATCGACACCCAAATCGATTGATTCTTGTCGATTGAATGGAATTTCCCGACAAAATGGTCTTAAGTTGATGATAATGGGAACCTCAATTAGGTGATTGATGGAATATAATATGTATGTCAATTGATAGAGGTACATATATGTATGTATATCGAGGAGGTCGCGAATTGTGCATATTGTGTTAAGGTTGTTTTGGGATTTGCATCATCATCATCATCGCGTTTTCATCGGCATCATCAGTTGAATATAATTATAATTACTTTGATGATGGTTTTGAATGTGCGAGATGTAGGTAATTCATGTTATTGAGAGAGCTTATTGAATACCTTTATATTCATGCATATAAAATTGGATGTTATAATGAGCTGTCATACAGCAAAGCTGATTGAGTTAAATTTAATTTTCATACTTCAAAAAAAAAAAAAAATTGATTAATGTTGGAAGATTCAGCTGGGTCATACTTTAGGATGACTTAATTTCTTGACTTATATTTCAATCTAGGTTTATATAGGGCATTTGGGTATGGGTCATTTTATTCTGTATTCCAAAATTCTGCATGAAAAAATTCTGTAAATGAATTGAATTGCTTTTTTTCATATTAAGTAAAACTGAATTTTCAAAATTCAGTCGAATCCACTTGAATATGGGATTTAAAAGTACAAGTGACCTAAACTGCAAACTCCAAAATGTGTTTCGCCCAAGTGTGACAATTCGGTTCATCAATAATATGCTGTGGTACCTTTCTAAGACGCAAATTATGCTCGATGTTTACCGGCTATAGCATGAACATACTGTGAATTTTATAAGAGTCAATTAAAGTTACAAAAAAAATAATTTGGTTTACCCTTATAAACAATTTATTGGGACAATAAATAGAAAAAAGTGAGTATGGTAAAGGGGGAGAAGGCTGGAATGCAAATGGAAAGCTATTTTTCCAATTTAGTAAGTTTGCTTGAATCAACGAAATAATTATTGGCACAACAAACGAAAGTAACCAATTTAATAAATTATTTCATTTTCCCAAAAAATTCGTTCCTTCCAACAACAAAAGAGTACATTGCTGCGCATGAAACAAATTTTGTAAAATATAAATTAATTAATAAACAGCATAAACAAATTTTGTTTGTGTCAATATACGTTTATTGGGCCAATAAATCGCTTCTTATTGGCCCAATAAACCAGTTTATGGGACGAAAAGTGATTAAAAAATAGACTGTCCCACTTAACTTTCTTACTTGAGGTATCAGAGTAAACAAAACTTTATTGAGTTTTGAACAAAAATATAAAAAAAAAACAAATTATGAAATCAATTATTATTTCTGAGATCTCAACAATCTCGCAAATATATTTAAATAGAATTTATCAGTAAAATTTGTAGTTTTTGTGTCAAATACCGAGGACAAAAAGGCTCAATTTTTGATGAAGGAAAATAAGTCTGGACTAAGAAGTATAAACTGACTAAATGTCAAAGCAAATTCGGAAGTTGAATCAGCTGTCAAACATAATTAACTTATTTCTGATGAACACACTTATTTTGAAAATGTTAAACTAATTTTGACTCTAATAAAAGCTTAGTATTTAAAAGGTATTAACAATTTTTGTGTTTTGAATTCCAAAATATTGTGTCCATTTCAAAAAATCTGTAAATTATACAAGGAAAATTGATTTGAATGGGAACTGTTTTCTTTTATAATTTACAGATTTTTGGAATACAAAATTTTGGAATTCAGAACTATACATAGATTTACAGAAATTAAAAAAAAAATGAATTTTTGATATATGTATTAAAATTTTGAAATATTTTTTTTATTGTATAACAGAACTTTGAAATATAAAATTTTGGAAACCGTATTTTCGTAATTAAAGAATTTTGACCCTAACTTAGGCCTTATTATTTAAGACATGGTCAAATTTCTGTATATGTTTCCTTCCCTCTTTCTTGAACTTAAAATTTTACTGAAAATGGCAGAAGTTACGTGAGAAAACGCGTTAATTTCCCCAATTTTCGTTTTGATTATTGTTATTATTTGTTTATTTTATGCTAAGAATAAAAAAATTCTGTTGGATTACCTACATAAACTTGTTCTTGTGGCTTGATATTGCAAATTTATTGCAATATTTTTGTTTTTTGTGACCTTTATTGTAATTCGATATGTTGTTGTTTTTTGGGCTTTAAGTCAATGAAAAATAGATTTTGTTTATTTAATGCGACGTTTCGTCTATGATTATAGACATCATACCTGGCCATCATAATCATTTCATGCCTTGTTTTAGTTTTGGTATTGGTTAAAAATGGTCAGTGTTTAATAAGGTATCGAGTGCAAGATAGTTTCCATTTAACAATAGTGCAATATGAATGTTAGAAACAGCAATATATAAATGTTATTTATTTGTGTTTTCGAATTTATGGTAATATTTTAGTACCTAACGTTATGAAATATCTAAAAAGAGAAAGTCTAAACAAAATATAAAAAAGTATTAAGAAAATTGTCTAAACATTTTTAAATGAAATACTATTCATAGAACTAACTAGCATAAAATTGTAACAAGATCAGTGAAGCTATTAACGAGGTTAACTGAATTAAACAAAAAATTGAGAAATTTCATCAAAATCCATAAATTTTTCTAGCAAAACCCTGAAACACCACACAGTGGCCCAGGTCGACTTTTTTGATTCCTTAAATCATACACTTAAACGAATAAAGATACTGCCACAATTTGTTTTAACTTATAGAAAATTTTTAAGGCTATCAAACTGTAGAGTTTCAAAAAAATATCAAATAATTTTTTTCTTAAAGCAATAGACATTTACATAGTTTGTATTTCACTTAACAAATGTCTAAAATTTAGATTTATAGTAACAGCAGAGTGATTTGAAGCTTATTTGAGGCGGGGGGGAAATACAAAAGAAACCTGCAATCAGGCCCAGCAGGTAATATTATGGGTAGTGTGGGTAGTAAAACCCACTCGAGATTTCAGTACTTTTCAGAAATTTTAGAAATTTTCAATCAAATTAATGAAAAAAAACACCGACGGCAACACAGACGGTTTTTCCCCGGATGAATTCATTCCCTGCACTCTCTGTCTCTTGCTGGCTCTTTATAGTTGGTCTGTTTGGTAACGTGAAATTTCTTGCGAATTTGCAAAAATTTTCACAAAATTTCACGGGACCCTATTACTAAGACTCCACTGTCCGTCCGTCCGTCCAGGCTGAATCTTATGAACAGTGATAGTTAGCCAGTTTCTATTTCTTAAAATTCGGAGAAAATTTCGTTCCGATCGGATTCTATGATAGGGCTATTGACGTATTCTGGTATTAAATTTAAAGTTTATTTGCTCCTTGAATTTTGGAAGATACATATTCATTCAACATATATTATATTCAACTAACAGCGTGTTTTGCGCGCTTCCCTAATTTCGACATTTATCCCAAGCAAAATCAAACTTTAAACGTCTCTCCTGAAAATAAATAAATACACTTAGTATTGTTTTGCATGGGGCCATCGAATTAGTATCATCACTAAATGTAAGATTCATAAATAATTTTTTTCGTTTCTACAAACTACTGAAACGATTCGCTGTAGGCCAAGAAGTAGATGTCGGTGATGTAGTTAAGTTCTACAAAGATGACTTTGATAAACAAAGACTTATTAACGATAGGGATGTATTCCTACAGCTTTTGAAAAGACAGAATGAACAAGCAAACAAATTGAGAAAAGTAGTTGATTTTTTGCAAAAATACGCCTAGAGTAAAGGGATTATTCCCGAGTTTGTACGGTTCGTGGGGTTGCGAACCACAATCCCAGGATTATCTTGCTCAAATGAACGAAGTTTCTCCGTTCTTCGTCGTTTAAAATCTTACCTTAGGTCAACATTCAACAAAGCTGCAGGATCGGCTCAACAATATTGCTATATTGCACGTTTATTCCGACCACACGGAAAATCTAAGTTTGGATGAATTATTAAATAAATTTATTTCAAAACACACCAAACGAAGTGCGGTTTTCGCTTTCAAAAATAAATGTTTCATCAAAAGAATAAATAAAAAACTTAAAATGAAAAAATGTTATGATTTTTTTATTAGTGAATTTAAGCTTTTACATCTTTCACCAACTACCGACTCTGGCTGAAGCTGTTCTGCCGGGGCCTGCCTACAATATGAGCTAGACAGTGGGAATAAAGAAAATAAACAATTTTTAAAAAAATATAATTTTTTTTTGTTTAGCAAGTGAATATTTAAATTTTTTAACATGTAAGAATGCACTAAAAATATTTTATTGGTAGGTTACAAGTCGAATAGTGAAAAAAAAATCTAAAGTAATTGATAGTTTAAAAGTCAAATAGTGGACAAAAATTAAACAAACAAACTTTAAATGTACAGTGTGGTTTGGTTAAGATGCAAAAGAGGCTGGAGCGTTTAGGTTAAGTCAAGACAAGAAAAACATCGTATAGGAGGGGTCTTTTTCCCCTCGTTTAGGCAAGAGAGGCAATTTTATAAAAAAATTGACTTGAATTAGAAAAAAAATATTAAAATTCAACGGCAACTTTTACACTTTTTACCTTTTACCTTTTTTTTGAACCCAGAAATCAATATGTTAATTCTGCTTTAAATTAAATTTTTTTGTTAATAGTTTTGGAAAAATAAATTTTCAGACTCAAAATTTTGAATAAAACTGTTTTCTTTAAATCAAATCTCTCTAGCACAGTTCAATGCAACTTTATGCACCTGAATTTTTGAAATTATAGGAACAAATACATAAGGATTTTTTTCCTGTTAATTTGGTGGGAATTTGTGGCGTTTTTTTTTTTTGTTACTCAATTTGAAGTTGAAAAGTGTCCCCAAAATGGTGTTTCAAAAAACATTGAATTCAAAATTTTAAAAATAAAAAAAAAAATATTTTTTATTTTAATATTAAACAAATATATTACGCAATTTTAGACTCAAAACTAAAAAAAAAAAAATAATAAAAATATTTTTTTTGCCACCATAACTACTTATATGGCAAAAAAGAATCAATTTTTTTTTGTACCAATATTTTGTTTCTATTTTCATTTATTGAACTAAATATTATATACATAATGTATATTAAATTCCTTAATACAGTAGAATCTCGAAAAGATGAACAGATATAAAACAGGGCCCGTTCATCTTTTCAAATTGTTCATATTTTCGAGCATCAACATATGTTTGAGGAAGAAGTAGGTAATCAATAAAAATTATTTACATTACTAATTAAAACAAGCTCAAAAGTATTGTTCAGGAGGAACTAAAGGCAAAGAAGAAGTAAAAAATAATGTTGGGAATAAAGTGTTCATCTTTTCGAGTACAAAATTTCAACCCGTTCATCTTTTTGAACCCTGAAAAGTGAAAATTTTCCGTTCATCTTTCCAAGCTGTTCATCTCTTAGAACCGTTCATCTTTCTGAGATTCTACTGTACTTTAAAAAAATGTTTCATAATTTAATACATAACCACTCTCTTTCCAGTCTTTTAATGTTAGTGACGTTCTTGGGATAATATGAAATCTTACAGCCATATATTTATTAAATTTTTGACTAGTTAGACAGTGTCTAGATAGTTCGAAATTGTTAAAAAAAAAGTTGCCAATATGCTTTATTTAATAAAATAAAATGTTACATTAGCCAAGGTTTAGACAATCAAACTCGTTTTCTAAGTCAGTTAATTCTTAAACATCCACTAAAAATGTTTATACATAATTTCAACGGCTGTCCAAAGTAAAGTAAAGTATGTAATTACGACCGTAAGTATTTAAAAAATTATTAGTAAAATAAATTTGCAAATACTCAAAAGAATGGTAGGTATGTGCGTAAGAAAGGAGAAATATTGAAAAATGGTTTATGCCTAAAATCGAATTCAGAACATATTTCCTTGAATCATTATATGCCTAAGGAATAATTATTTCAATAAAAAAAAATAATTTCTACATCTTCTCTCGAATAAAACACTGGTGGAAGTCAAAATTGTCATGTCGGTAAAATTATACCAAATTGAATAAAAAAATAAATAATCATCAATTTGCATCATCTTTTTCTGTATAACGCTGCATCTGCATGATTGGTTATTTTTATACCGATTATTGAATTTGCATTCTTCTGAACAAACGTTGCATAAATTTATTCAACTACAACCACAAAAGTGGAAAGTTGTTTTATTTATTTTCCATTTTCCTATATAGCACATTAATTACAATGGACATAGAGAGTTGGTGTGGTGGATCGTGTTAAACAAACACAAATAAAATAAAAAATTAAGTAAAAATACTTTGAGATGCATTTTTCTTTTTCCCAAAAAAAAAAAAAAAAACATTTTCTTTTATTTCATTTCCTTAATGGAAAAAAAGAAAAAAGTTTTTCATTGGGATTTGTTTGTTTTGTCTATTCTTATAGTTTCCATGAAGTTGGTCCTTTTTCCATTGCACATAACTCAGTTATTTTTGAAGAAGAAGTTTTTTTTTTGTTGTTGTAGTTTCTTTGTTAAAGTAGTCGATTCTGTATTATACTATGATGGAAAGGAATATTCATCAAAATCCTGATTTTCTCTTGTTTCTTTCTTCACTCCACTTCCTTTGCGATGATGTTGACTGATGTGCACTGTGCAGTATTACTGGAACTGAATGAGAAAGTAACCAAAGAAGATAGAAATTAAAATTAGAGCAATCGTCAACATAGAGAATAATAATAAAAAAAAATACAATATGAACTACAAAGTCTTTGTTAAAAATTTTGGACGAAGCAATAAAGCCTGAGCTGACATACTTTCAACAATATTAATTTTGTTGTTGAGGTTTTTTTTTTTTAAACTTCGAGGAGGATAATGTATACAATGAACATTTCAAAAGACCGAAGTTATCATAACAATAATTGTTAATATTCATGATTTTTTTTTTTTATGATTTTGTTAATGAGATGAATATAGAAGTTAAAACTTTAAGTATGGCTTAGGGGGAAATTTTGTAATTTCTTTTTAATTTTATTTGACATTTTAATTCAAAAAAGTGATATCACAAGTTTGTATTTAAACTTGAAGCTTACAAATTTAAAAAAAATCAAAATGGAGTCTCGCAAATATTACCTAACATGCCTTTAAGTCTTATAAAAATATTAAGAAAATTTAAATTGATTCAATTAACTTCTTTAAAATTTTCAATCAAGGACATTTTCTCTAACGATCCTTCCCCATAATTAAACACATTTATCACATCTCATTTCACCAATAAATACGTAGGACGTAGGTATGTTAACATTGGTTGAATCCTTATATAGCAAAATAAAGTGCTATAGTGTTTGACAATCCATAACAAAACAAAGCAAAGGACAAAATGACAGCCGGATGTGTTCACAATATCACACTTCCTCCACATCAAATACATACAAACGTTAGAATGTCCTTAAACGCCGCCGCCCGTACTGTGTGTAGGTGCACATTGAAATGTTGTATATTGTATGCATTGCATACCTATATATACCTATGCCGACAACATATAGGAGTAACCTTGAGTTCTTTAGTTCCTAGTTCCTATAGACTATCATCATCATCATCATCTTCTAACCCAGTTGGAAGAAGAGCCAGTTCACAACACAACAACATAATAAAAAGGAGAGACCTGTCACCAATTAAAGTTGTCCTCTTATTTATGAGCCGCTAAAAGAGAAAACGGAGCAGACAAATTGGCCCAATTTCCCGTCAAACATATGTATATGACCGCCAGGCAATGTATATATTTATGCAGTGGATAGGTATAGGTAGGTATATTATGTAAGTATACCGAGGACTTTATATGAAACAATGGCTATATACATATATACGACAATATGTTATGTCCTCTAAACCCAAAACACTAGAGGCTTTTTGCCAACAGACACGGTCATGAATAAAATTTCGAACTTTTTTCATTTCCATATGTACATATAACTACATATAAAGAATGGGTCCTTTACAGCAACTCCTTCACCAGCAACACTCATATTATGTACACAAACAGGGTATTCCATAATATTGTGATTAATTGTTTTTATTTTTTATTTAAGAAAATTTTGTTTTAATCCACCGAATTTAAGTTTAATTTAATTACTGACCGTGTCGTCGGTCGACCGCACTGCTTTCAGCAACCTATATCATCATGAAACACTCATAAACCAAGTACCAGCAGGCGCAGGGTTATAAGTCCTCAGGCCAAAAGTCCATAATGGACTTTTGACCCACTTGGGTGGGTAACAAGTCTACAAATCAATTGTGGACTTAAAACCCACCCTCATGAGCCAGAAGTCCACAAAAAAGTGGGTCAATATTCCATAATTTTATAAAAGAAGTGGATCATAAGTCCACAAATATTTTCTGGAATTTTTTAAAATTACCCAAGGAACTGTTTATTTAGAAAACTGTTGACATTGGACTGGACATACCCTAGCGGAGCAACGACTTTGCGTGAGCGGTATAAAGCCCCCCAAAAACGGAGTAAAAATCCTTGGAACCCGCGAGCGGGCCACCCATGGTACTTCAACGGAACTGTGTGAGTGGTATAGAGGACCCAAAAAGGGAATTCAAATCCTTTGAACCCACTTGTTGTCCAAGAGAACACGTATTTTTCCTATTGAACCCTTAAAACTGAATAAATTGAATATTTTTGAAATCACTAAAGTGAGTCAGAAATCCACTATCAATGGGCCAGAAGTCCACGAAAATTTCCTGTGGGCTTCTGGTCCACAATGGAGGGTCAAAAATCCACAGTAGATTTGTGGACTTTTAACCCACCAGAGAGAGGGTCGAAAATCGATTATGGACTTTTGGCCTTTTGACCTATGACCCTGTGCCGTACCAGCACCCTTCATCAACATCCAACCAATATATGTACCAACCATTCACCAAATCAAAATAATAATATTTATTTCGTCATATTTATAATTCACATCATGTCGTAGCACAACATATAACAAGAGGACTTAAGAAATTTTAATAATTCAAAGCATATCGACTCATGATTTTCTAGTTTCTGAATTATATAGAAGAGTAAATAATAAGTTTGAAGTAGCCCGTGGCATAATGGTTACTGCGCAAGACAGTTACGCCAATGGTCTTGGGTTCAACTCCCAGCCTAAGCCACCTAAAAAACAGAAATGGTTTTTCAAGGGTTACTGCTAGAAATTGAGAAATTCTAAGAGTATCTCTCGTTATGAAAAAGAGCTTATCACCTTCTCCGTTCAGATTCGGCAGAAAATTGTAGGTCCCCTCTATTTCTGACGAAAACACAAATACAGGAATGGTTGAGATTGTAATTTGTAAGTCGTCACTATAAGGCCCTGGTTCTACACGAGCTGTGGTGCTACCCAATTTATTTATTTATAAATAATAAGTTTCTAGGTTATTTAAGTTCGTAGTTAACTGTAATAGCTTCAAATTCCTATTTTTGGTGCATTCGTCAACAGAGAAGTAAAATAAACTCTTTTTGGTCCTAAAAACAACCTTAGCTGCCGATACCGTCACTCCCTTTTGCTTCTTTTAGTAAGCAGCGGATAACTTGTGGTTCCCATGGATAAGCCTTAGGCTGGAATGATATATTCCTACCGTTACTCCCCTCTTATTTTTAAATAATCAGAAGATTAACGTTTTTTTTTCTTGGTAAGTCAGGGGTTGCTTTCATCAGAAAAAAACATCACATTGGAAAATGGTCACTTCTGTTTTGCTGTTTTTTTTGACCTTTTTAAAATACGTGAATTGTAAAAATATAAGTGGAAACCAAAAGTCAATTAAAATCCCGAAACACTCTGTGTGTGTTAACAGTTAAACAAAATAATAAAGAAAACACCATGACTAACTTAAAGAAAGGACTTTTTAGAATGGGTGTCTGCAAAGAATACAAAATACTACAAAAACAAAAAAAATACAAACGAATTCAAAAACTAAAGAAGAACTAACAAGAAGAAACAAAAAAAAAAAACAGACAACTTGCTGCTCGCCTTTTGTTTTGTTTAAAGAACAACACACTTCCTTCACACAAACTCGAGCGACAAGAAACAAAAGCATCTGAAAGACTTGCCAGGTGCGGGTGAAGGGCAGAATGGTTGTTGGTACTTTTTAGTTGAAAAGGTTTGTTCCTATACATAGCTCTCTGTGAAAGACTAAAGGAAACATTTTAATTAAGCAAAGTTCGGCTAAAGAACAAAGGCATCGGGCAGCCAGTTGAATGGTTGGTGTTGAGTGAATAGGGAAAGGATGGGAGGGGGGGAAGGTAAGAGGATGGTACTCTCGTATATGATTGGTTAAGTGGAATAGAGAAAGTCGGTATACGGTTGGTGAAGGGAACATTTCATCTCACACAGCAAAGCTGCATACGACCGTGAATCCTTTTGGCACATGTTATTTTCTTGTAACAATTGTTTTCAGATAAATGTACATCCTTTTTCTTGCATATTGTCTATAAAGGGAGAATTCTTCTTTTTTTTCTTTCTTCTTTCATACAATCTCTATAGGTATAGTTCTATTTTATCATTTTTACTTTTTTCTTTAACTGGGATGCTATATTCTTCAATTTCCATACACTTTTGGTGAGGGACGAGAATGAAATGGTGGTTGATATGTTCCTTTTTCTATGGGTTTGAGAAGGAAGTTTTTGTGGACTGTGTGGCAACAAATTTGAAAAACACACAGGCACACACATGAACACTTATAAACAATTGATATTGTGTTTTGTCCTCTTTGTTGAAACTATACTCTGGAACCGAAACTTAAGTGCACATAAGCGCCGAGATGACACTAAGGATGTTAGAAACGCAATGTATACTGTCAAGACGTCGCAGGAAGTAGGTTGAGGCGGAGTGTGGAGAAGTAAATAAGACAGCTGGGTGTAGTTAAGCGGATCAACAGGAATTAAATACATATATAAGAAAAGAAATTGGTATGAATTACTTAGGTATACAATAACATGAGTATCATAAACAAATGAATAAATAAATAAACAAATAAATAAATCAATAATAAAGAAAGAAAAAAAGAAAGCTGTAATTATATTTTAAAAGAATGAAAAATACAATTATTGTTGGTGGCATATGAAAGTAGGAAAATTGTAGGCAAATAATTATTTGAAAATGACGTATCTCTTTATCAATAGTGTCTTCTTTCTATCTCTCTCCCTTTCTCCCCATCTCCCTTCCTCCTTGTCTCCTTGTCTCCCTATATCCTTGTTTCCCTACATCCTTGTCTCCCTGTTTCCCTGTCACCCTGTCTCTCTGTCTCCCTGTCACCCTGTCTCCTTGTCTCAATTTCTCCCCATCTCCTTGTCTCCCTTTCTCCCCGTCTCCATGCCTCCCTGTCTCCCAGTCACCCTGTCCCAATGTCTCGCAATCTCCCTGTCTGCCTTTCTCCCCGTCTCCTGTCTCATTGTTCCCCTATCTCCATGTCTTCATATCACTCTGTCTCTGTCACCCTGTCTCCCTGTTTTTCGTCCCCCTGTCTCACTGTCTTCCTGTCTCCCTGTATCCTCGTCACCCTGTCTCCTTGTCTCCCATTTTCCCTATATCCCTGTCTTCCTGTTTGCCTGTCACCCTGTCTCTCTGTCTCCCTGTCTCTCTGTCTCCCTGTCACCCTGTCTCAATATTTCCCCATCACCTTGTCTCCCCTGTTTCCCTGTCTCTATGTCTCCCTTTCTCCCTTTCCCTGTCTCCATGTCTCCCAGTTTCCCAGTCTCCCTGTCTCTGTCACCCTGTCTCCCTGTTTCTCGTCTTCCTGTTTCTCGTCTCCCTGTTTCCCAGTCTCCGTATCTCTCTATCTCCCAGTTTTCTTTTCACTCTATCTCCCAGTCTCCCAGTCCTTATGTCTCCCTGTCTCTATATCTCCCAGTTTCCCTTTCACTTTATCTCCCAGTTTCCCTGTCTCCCAGACTCCATGTCTCCCTTTCTCCGTGTCTCCCTGACTTTTTTATGAGCATTGCAAGAATATTGCGATATACGAGTAGATAATCTGTGATCCATTACATCTCGCACATCTAATCGCATCGAAATGAATACATATTATTACAAATTATAAAACATTTATGGACATTTTATTGAAAAAATATCAATTTGTTTGGATTGAGAGAAAACTAGAAAGTTAAGCTCCGATTTCGTGCTTTTCCGAACAATACGTTTAGGTATAAATGTAAAGGGTGATTTTTTAAGAGGTTTAGAACTTTTTAAAAAAAAAAAACACAAAAAATTCGAAAAAATGAATGAAATTTTGAATCGATAGTTTGAACCTTGCAATTTAATGTTTAAAGATAATTTCATGCAAATGTTGACCGCGGCTGCGTCTCAGGTAGCCCATCCGCTGAGTCCAATTTTGGCATACTCTTTCACACATATCGGCCGGTATCTCACGAATGAATGCATGGATGTTGGCTTCCAGTGCGTCAATCGAAGCGGGCTTGTCCCTATAGACATTAGCCTTGACATACCCCCACAAAAAATAGTCTAATGGTGTCAAATCGCACGATCTAGGCGGCCAATTGACCGGCCCGAAACGTGAAATTAACTGTTCACCAAACTCGCCTCGCAATTGCGCCATTGTTTCGCGTGCTGTGTGGCATGTGGCACCGTCTTGTTGAAACCACATATCATGCAAGTCAAGAACTTCCATTTCGGGCAAAAAAAAGTTTGTTATCATCGCTCGGTAGCGTTCACCATTGACAGTAACGCTGCGATTCGCATCATCTTTGAAGAAATATGGCCCAATAATGCCGCCGGCCCATAAACCGCACCAAACAGTGGCTTTTTCGGGATGCATGCGGCAATTGTGCTTATTTACGTACCCATTCAACCAAAAATGAGCCTCATCGCTGAACACAATTTTTCGATAAAAAAGCGGATCCTCGGCCAGCTTTCCAAGAGCCCATTCACCAAAAATTCGGCGTTGTGGTAGGTCGGCTGGCTTTAGTTCTTGCACCAGCTGTATCTTAAAAGGCTTTACGCCCAAATCCTTCCGCAAAATTTTCCACGTAGTGCTGTAACAAAGGCCTAACTGCTGGGAACGGCGCCGAATCGACATTTCGCGGTCTTCTGTCACACTAGCTGATACGGCCGCAATATTTTCTTCACTACGCACAGTACGTAAACGTGTTGGTGGTTTAATGTCCAACAAAGTAAATTTGGTGCGAAATTTGGTCACAATCTTCCGAATAGACTGCTCAGAAGGTCGAGAATGCCGACCATAAAATGGAAGCAGCGCGCGATGAACATTTCGAACCGAGCACGAATTTTGATAGTAAAATTCAATAATTTGCAAGCGTTGTTCATTTGTAAGACGATCCATGGTTAAATTGCAAACCAAACTGAAGCTGTTTGACAGTGACACAAGGTACTAAACACACGTCAGCTGTCAAAACCAGTGTTGCCAAAACCAAACCAGCTAAAAAATCACCCGTTATTAATCATTTTAATTTTTTCAAATTAGATGAATAGGTAACAATATCTTTTGAAAAAAAAATTCAAACAAACCTTATTTGAACACACACAAAAAAAATCCTTTTTCACTAGCCTAAAACTAATTTTCCAATAAATCCAAATTCACTTATTTTGGTAATCAATCTAACTTAAAAAAAAAGTGCGGAAGGTATAAACTTTAAACATACCTACTTCATCAATTTTAAAACCTTCAATTCACCTGATTGCGGGGTTGATGTGTGGGTCGTATATTGGTATTACGTATCTTTTCCCTTAAAAACCTGGATACCTCTGCCAAATATCGGCTTACAGAAAATACCTATAGAAATAGTGAACAAAAAATTATTTCATTCGAATTTTACTATGCTTAAAAAAAATATACAAACATAAATGAAAAAAAAAGAAAAGAAACTTGCTCAATTCAGCAGAAAATCCCATTTTACTTTTTACATGGATGAATTGAATTCGGGGTTAAACCTGACGCAAGGTGAGCAAACTATACCTACCGAACACTCATACTCAAATTCCGGCTGGATGCATCCTCTATATTATACGGGTATAGGTATACCGAGAGTAAATACGTTTTCGCCTCACCCTCGCACTACCAAAGGGTAATTTTCCATCGAAAATATTATTGCCAGTTGATCAAACAGTATCTGGAGGTATGTACATACATTTATGTATCTAAATATGTATATTATGTACATATGTATAATATGAAAAACTTTAGCCGCACATCAAATTATAAAGTTTTCGGGTTTTTGAAGGGAGCTGCAGGAGGGGGGGGGGGAGAAAAATGGTGGACGATAGTTTCTGTTGAACAAAGTTTGACGGAAGTTTTAAGGGTTTGTTTCAAGCATTAGAAAGCTGCCCGCCCAATCAATATCAACATCGTTCTTCTAAATTAAGTTCAATTCTTGTGTGTTTGTATGTTTTTTTTTTTTATTATGATTTTATTTTTGGTTAGAATGCTTGTTCATTTTTGGTAAAAACTTTTAGCCCTATATAACGATCCCCCCAATTACTTTTGGATAATGGCTCCTTCAAGTGAAGTGAGAAAGCCTTCAAAAGTGACCGCGTATTATATTTAATAATTGCTTGAAATTAAGTTTTCTATATAAGTGCTTAGAAGAATCTTTGAAGAAAAGTTTCTCTAAAATTTGTTGCGGCACTTGTTTGGAATCTTGAGGGAGGGGGGGAGGTGGTTGGTGGTGTATAATAGATAAATTTTAAGTTTTAAGAACGATCGAAAACTCTTCAAGGAGTTATTGATAGGGATTGATATATATTTTTTTTTTCACTTGGAAATAGTTTCAGATTTGAAGAGGGATTTTAATATTATGATTTTAAAGGCTGCGAGGTAGAATAGAAATGAATCTTTAAGAATCACGAATAAAAGTGTTTATATCCACTAAATATTATTTATATTTATCCACAAATTGAAGTGTCCGCGCAGTTTAGATGAAAATATCGTCGGAAATTTTAATCCGAAATTATTATCAAAATAAATTTTAATCGACTCGTAATAAATGTTTTCACAAATCGATCATTTCGCAAAAGTTCTCTCGCAGTTCTATAACTTATAGTAAGATAACAATTTGTTGTTTGCATTAGTATTGGTTAGAAGGATTTTTGGGAAGAATATTAACTACCTATAATATTCGCATTTTAATTTAACATGAAAAGTTAAATATTGCGAAATGATAACAAGCGAAATAATAAATTTTGCGAATTAAAAGATATAATCCGAAATAATGAAATGGATGATACAAATTGCGATTTAAAATTATGATTTTGCAAAACGATTACACATAGCCACATATAAAAAGTTGCCCAACTAGGTATGCCAAATGATTGAATTGCAAAATAACAAGACTGCATTTTTAAACAATCACTGCGCAATTGAATTTTTTTTTTAAATCATAAATCTATGCCTGACTAATTTCCGAATATAGCTGACCTTTTATAAGTATAAAATAACCTTTCAGATGGTATGAATTTGTTTGCTAAAATTCTTATACTATGTGACCTTGAATTTTTTTTTAATTTATATAAAAAAAATCTATATCTGACCAATTTCCGAAACTAGCTGATCTTTTATGAGGATTGAGTTACCTTTCCGATGATATATTTTTTATTCGAATATCCCATAAATGAGGTGCTAAAGGTACACCTGACCTTGTATGACCTTTAAAAAAACTAAAAAGCTTATAAAAAAATCTATAGCTGACCGATTTCTGAAACTGCCTGACCTTTTTTAAGGATTAAGTAACCTTTCAGATGGTATATACTTTTTTCGAATATCCCACAAATGAGGTGCTAAAAATCGCTGACCTAGAAAAAAAAAAAATTATTTAAAAAAATATATACCTGACCAATTACTGAAACTACCTGACCTTTTATGACCTTTTAAATTGCATACTTGTATTTTTATAAATTCCACAAATGAGGTGCTAAAAGTCTTATACAGTGTCGTTTTTTTTTTTAAATTCACAAAAAAGACCTATGCCTGACCAATTACACGATCCGGTGACCTTTCAAATGGTATACTTTTTTTGTGAATATCCCATAAATGAGGTGCCAAAAATCGCTAATGACCTTAAAAAATTTCAAGCTTCGATTACAAGTTTTCCAAGCCTGACCAATTTCTGAAAAAAGCTGACCTTTTACCAATTAGTAAACTTTTAGATGGCATACTTTTTTTTCGAATATCCCATATATGAGTGGCTAAGATCCCGAAGCCTTCTAAATCACCTAAAAATTTGTCTAATATTCATTCGAATACAATCAGATAGCACAAGTACCTACTTTTTCATATAAACAATGACAGTGCAGCAATACATCTGATAGACCCTGATGAAAAGTGGAGGTTTAACAGGAATGAAGAACGATTTTCCAATTTTTTAATAATATTGTATCGAGATTTGAAAAAAATATTTAATAAAAACAGTTTGGAAAGTTTTTCATAAGAAAAATGAATTTAAGTGACATTAATAACCCCCCTTCCCCAGTCTTTTGAAACCTTGTAGGAGAATACAGCTGACTTTTCTAAATTTACAAGAAGTTATAGAGATTCCAGAAGCATTGGTATATAGCAGCCGCTTTCCTCACTTGTTTTTAACAAAAAATTAAAATCTTATTTTTCCAACAAATAAAAAAAAAATTAGTAATTTTGTTTGTTTTAAAGTCTGCCATTCTATTCTATGATGATACAAAATTCCAAAAAAATGTTTATAAATGGTGCTTTCCAATTCCCATATAACCATTGTTTCAATTTTCGATTTTCTCAAAAATTGTTCAACTGATTTTGATCAAATTTTTATTGAGAATGTTTTAAACATTTTTGAAGGATTTGTTTACCAAAATTATTTTTTTGGATTTTTAAAAAGGTTTCCAAATTTTTTTCAGAACTTAATTGAATGGGCACCCAGCTGTTTTTTAAGATTATCTAGAATCCTTTAAATACATTTTTGCTTATACAGGGTGGCGCACCAATTGTGATACAATAAGAAATTCAAATAACTTTTTTTTTAATCGATGTATTTCATTTATTTTTTTTTATTGGTTAGAAAATTAAATTTTATTTTAAATAGTTAGTTGTTTTTAAAGATTATAGACCGCAAATGACCTCCACGCTGTCCCACGCATATGCGGCACCTGGTCAAAAAATTATTCATTGCGGCCTGAAGAGTTGAAGTTGGGATCGCCTCAATTATTGTCGTTATGGACTGCTTTAATTCAGTTAAATTCCTGGGCTTCGTTTTATACACCTCTTGCTTGACATAACCCCATAAAAAGAAGTCTGGTGCAGTCAGGTCAGGTGACCTTGGAGGCCAGCGAAGAGTGGAGTTCCTAGAAATTAATTTGTTTGCGAATTTTTTGTTTAGCTCCGCCATAACTGGTCTGGCTATATGTGCAGTTGCTCCATCTTGCTGAAACCAAACGCTGTTGAATGGTATACGTCTTCGGCGCAGTTCTGGGTAAAAAAACTCCTTCAACATCTTTAAATAACGGTCCCCATTGACAGTAACGGTTACACCGTTTTCTTCAAAGAAGTACGGCCCGACAATACACCTTGATGAAACTGCGCACCACACAGTGGACTCGTTCTGGGTGCAGTTCCGTCTCATGGAGCATTTCTGGATTAGACTCATTCCATATACGGCAATTTTGCTTGTTTACATTGCCGTTAAGAACAAAATGGGCCTCATCAGACATGAACAAACAATTGATCAATGTGTTGTCTTCTTCGGCCATTGATATCATTTTTTGGCAAAATTCCAGGCGAACAGGCAAATCCTGAGGGTTAAACTTGCTAGTAATTTGGACTTTGTACGGAAACAAGTTTAAATCGTCATGAAGTATCCGTTGTAATGACCGTCTACTAATTCCAATTTGCCCCGATAAGTTTCGGGTCGAAACGTTCGGATTGGCCTGTATTGCAGATGCTACTGCTGCGATTGTATCCTGAACCCGAACATTGGCATCTCGATGGTACGGCCTTCGTGCGATGCTTCCAGATTCGGCAAACATGTTTACAAACCTCATAATGGTCCATCTACTCGGGGGATTACCGCCAAACTCCCGCCTAAATTCCCTTTGGACGGAAATGACGGACTGCAAAGCATGGTACCGTTGCACTATCCAAATTCTTTTCTCCGTATCCCAAGCATCCATTTTTATAAATCTAAATAGTAACCTACAAAATAAAAAAAAATAAGCCCATTACTCACACAGAAAAAAAGTTATTACGTTTTATTTTTGTAGCACGATTCGTGCGCCACCCTGTATTTAAAAATATCGGTAAACTCCATACAAGTGTTTAAAAACCAATAAGGAAAATTGTTTCTCAAAAAACACCTACGATTTTAATTAATAAGTTCAAGTGAATTAAATTCCAAAAATATATATTTATATATAATATACTCATGCTGTGAGTTTTATAAGAGTCGGTATGCATCGACCATAATTCGAGTCTTAAAAGGGTACGACAGCATCTAACTGATGAGCCCAATTGTCGTACCTGGGCGAAATGCAATTTTTGGAGTTGAGGTCACTTGAACTTATTAATTGAAATACATCTAATCTTCCACTCCACTTAAACAGTAGAAGTTTTCTAATAATTATCTTCATCTACGTTATCACCTACGATTTTTATAAATAATTTTTTTTATCTAGGTAAGTTAATATCAGTACGATCTACCATATTATTGGAAAAAAAAATTATCTATCGGTTCAAAATAGTATATCTCTCATATAGAACCATTTTTTTGGTTTTCGACGGTCCCATTGTTTGTTGAACCGATTTTAATGAAATTTTGTGCACACGAGGTCCTTATAAGTTTGAATGATATTGCTTATAAAATTTTCAAAAAAACAATTTCAAAATTATTTTTTGAAAATGGGTAAATGATTTTTTTTAAATTAATTTTTTAACTCGCCATTAATTATTACTAAAAAAATTGCGTCAGAATTCCGACACTGTGAAACAGACCTTAAGACTTTAAAACCACAATGGGGTCGTTCTCTGTGGGTTTTTATCTTTTTCTTAATGATACCTACATTTTTTTGCTATCTATAACATTTCACGGAGCAAGTTTTTCAATCGGTATCTTATTATTTATGAAGTTCAGGAATGAATAAATAATTTTAAAGTCTATAAGTAGTAAATATAATACCCAAAATTTGGAATGAAATTATTGAGCATGTCAATTATTTTTCTATCAAAAAAAAAAAGCTATCGGAAATGGTTCCATTAATGACCCCAAGTAACATTTTTAGTTGTTTAATAGCTTTAACAGCACACCCAGAGCTAATCTTAAAGCTCGTTTATTTTAGAAGTAGCTCTAGATACACCTTTAGAGCTAACGTCGCGCTCTCTTGCAGCTAATTCATTGAGTTTGAGAGCTCTTTTTTGCTCGTGAGAAGCTTGTTGTTAGCGGCGACTGACTCTGCAGGTATTTGGTATATATCTTTAAAGAACTACTTTGGCAGAATTTTGTTTGTATTGGTTTGAGTAATATGTAGGTACATATTATGATAAAAAATATAAACACAGGCACGCTTTAATACTACAATAGAATAAATATGAATCGTTTGAAATTATGTATGTATAATGAATATGCAAACTATAATTTCCTAAGAAAATAAATAATAACAGAAATTAATATTTTTCGGTTAAATGTTAGCGAATTTTATGTGCGAATTAAATTTTTTCACAAACGTATTGCCGGTACTTTGCTTAATTAAAACGCGCCTTTGAAATTCTGGATATTTAGTTGTCAAATAAAAAAAAATAATAACAAGAAAAAACAAAAAAACTCTAAAAAATACATTTTCGAAAGCCGAAATAATTTCCATAAAAAAAAAATGCAATTTCGTGTGTTTTTAAGTGAGAGCGGATATATATATTTCTTTTTTTAATTGCAAAAAAACAAATATTGCATAAATTTTTTTCCTCGCCGCCATATTGTCAAATCGCTATATTTTTTATTGTTCTAGAGCTGCAATATTGAGTACTGTTGATATCGAGCTCACATCACATACCTATACAGTGTGTGAGTGAAGCATTAAATTGTAAAAAAAAAACAAAAAGAACCCGATCTGTCACTTTGCCAAACTATAGGAATGTGTTTCGAGATTTTTAAACATTAAATTAGTGAAAATACTAAATAAAAAAGTTAAATAAAAGTTAAAACAGTGAATATTTTCAGTAATTTATTAAAAAAAACTATAAAACAACATACAGTGCTGCGTTAAATCGTGTAAAAACACCTATAATATGGAGTTTTCAATTTTTTCTTTTCACGGTCTGATTGTGTCTCATATTCCATATAAAGTAATATGAAGTGATGTTTTTTGGGCAAATACATTGTCTTAGAACACATTTCAATTGATATTTCTTAACATTTTGCTATAAAAAAGTAAATTGTTTGAAATTAAAATACACTTCAATCACGGGAATTATAGCTGAACCCAATCTATCGAAATTGAAATTCTCGTCCAGGGTCGCATTAGTTTTTGTTTGTGATGGCAAGGCGCTCAAATTCATTGATCGCCCGTGGTGCAGAGTCATTTTACTTACTTTATGTGGAATATGAGACATAGCTTACCTTTGAAATGAACAAAAACTACACTGTTAATTATAAGTGGTTTTAGAAGATTTAACGCAGCACCTCATGTAGTTTTATATTTTTTTTCAATGAAGTATTGCATTATATTCACTTTATTTACTTTTATTTCACTTGTTTATTTAATTAACTTAGCTTTTTTTACTATTTTAACGATTTAAAATCTCAAAACACTTTTTTCAAAAAAACACATAAAAATTTTCTTTGGGCGCTTTATCAATTAACTGTTTGACTGCACGCCTTCCCTGTGTGAATGTATTTATGTTTGTTTAACTCACACTTTTTTCTTCCTATTTCTTCTTTTAAGTATACAGCTTTATATCCACTCTGTTAAAGAAGTTTTTTAAAACTTTAAAATGCGCATGCGCTTCACGAAGTACGCTACAGTCGCTTTTTGTTTAGCTCCATAAATGCTATTCTTTTTGACATTTTAGAAGATCATGCGTTATTATTTTGGACATGTGTTGTTAGGAGCTCTACAATGTCTTTAAATTTTTTGATATTGAGAGTTTGCTCGTTAGAAGATGTATGAAGATTTAATGGAGCATATTTTTAAATCTTAAAGTGTCATAAAATTAATAGAGCTTAAAGTGTTTTTAAATTCCAATTATAGAACATAATTTTTAAATCAAATGTAGAGAGCTGTGAAATAATCATTTACAAAGCTATAGTTTTGCATTTTATCACCTTAGAGCTTCAGAAGAACAATTTTACTTCTAATAGCTCCATCGATGTTACTTGGGTAACTCAACGGTTTTTTGGTGTTCCTATAACACTGGTCAACAAAATTTTAAATTTGTCGTGCCACACGGACTTTTTTGATATTTTTACTTTAGTTTGTGGTTGTAAGTAAAAATAAATAATTAAAAAAAAACTTGTTAGCCAAGAATTTTATTCTATTGAGTAATTTAAAATATGAAGGAAAAACAATGACCTCATAAATCAAAAGTGTACTTTTTTTCATTATGAAGTGTTGATCTAAGATTTTCTTGAAAATTTAGGTCCTGCTTGTTCTCTTTTAATTGTCCAGCAGTAATCTGCTAACATATTTGGGTTGCATTGGCCTTGATATCGCGTTTCCATCTTAGAAATGCCTTGATGGAACCTCTCAACGTACTCGGCGCTGAAAGTCCCAAATTGTCAGGGCAAAGAATTCAGGAGTAAGTCTAAAAAACTGATCTTGAGTGAGATGTTGCAACCCAATGTTTGATAAGCCAGCAATAGCTCGCTAACCAACACTCTGCAGCTGTCACTCTTATGGTTACCTAAAAAAAAATTGCAACACCATTTTTAAAAGCCTTCCATGCAGATTTTTCTAAGTTAGTAGCTCAATTTTTTTTTGATGTGTAAACATCTATACTGGCGGTAGGGTGAAAAAAAAAACGTAACGTATCTTGTGACCGTGATTCTGTGATTTTGATTCACCTTAAGTTACGTATGCTTACACATCTTAACCGTGAGTCTTTTATTTGGGTCTTTTATTTAATCCCTAATTTGAGGTCCTAGAAATACCTACCATCTTTTATCTTTGCATCAATTATTTTGGGGAATTTTTCTTTTATATACAAAAATCGACCACCGTTGCGATTCATTGACTTAAAAAAAAATTCATTTCTCCTAATTTGATATGCAACATTGGAAAAAGCACTTCACGTGGCCTTACAACTAAAAACTGTGTGTTTTTTCTTGAAATTTATACCATTCATGTCAATGAGACAAAAATAACAGTCTGAAACGTGATCTCGTTCAGTCCAAATCATGCGCACGGAAACGGTATAGGTCGTGATCTTTTCTTCCAATCAGTAAAATTTTTCACACACGACACGTAACAGGCATTAGGGACCCAGGATTTTGGCATGATGGACGACAGAGAAACCAAAAAATCGGTAATAACACGTTCCAACACAAGTTTCGTAAAATTTCGTCGTTGTTTTTTTAACGTAGGTACTCCCAAAACATAGCAAAAAGAGTTAAAATCATTACTACACTTTCTCGACATGTTAAAAAAGTTAATAAATCACAAAAATGTAATCAAACCCACTGACAAATAGATTTATAACTAGTTACTCGCGAATCGATTCTATTAATGAATTTCCAGAATTTACCCTCTGTTCCTGTTAAGCATATAGAAACTTTATATCATATCATTTTATTCATATCATTTATAACAAGTCTGTTTTTATTTTTTAAATCTAAAATCCAATTTAAAAGTTTTCTCGTTTCTCGGAAAATTCTGATTGCTTAATTATAACAAAATTCTCGAAATTAGATGTTTTCTTTTATATGAAATTTTAATAAATTTTATTTGAAAAGTTTTATATGAAATTTTAATAAATTTTATTTGAAAAGTCAACAAATGCAAATTTTTCCCAATTTCCGATTAATATTTGTATTTTGACGCACATAGAATATGTATATGTGTGTATATACATATACGTGTAGGTATACGTATGACAGATATTTCGACTGAAGCCTTTTATAGGTTTAATTACTTTTCTCCCAATCGAAATGCCTTGAATTTCTCAGAATGAAAATGTAAATGACAGTCGCCAAAATTTGTACAGTGTGGTGGTTTACCAGTAATTTAACGTCACTCAAAATTGTGGATATACCTACAAAGTTACCCAAAAAAAGTCAATCAGCCCTATTGTGAGATTCGCCCGAACACCATCCCACCTGGAAAATTTGACATTTCACTTTTCACCTATTGTGAGTTTCATCCATAAATATAATTTCCCTTATTGTGAATATTCATTTCTGGCGGTATGTAATGCCATTTACAGCCTAAATGTTCACTTATATTTTTAGCAGGCGAACGAAATTTCGTTCGGGCGAAACTCACAATAGCATTTAAAATTCCGGGCGAACAAAAATTTGGAATTTTTCACAATTGTTTTCAACTTTGCTGATAGGCTCTATATGTATTTCTTTACTCAAAAGGTAAAGTGGCTTAAGTCGATTTTCAGCATTTTTGTGAACACAATTTTAAATCTTCCAAAAATTAATATAGAGAAGGTTATTTTGAATAGAAGGCTAAAACTTAAACCGAATGTCAACTATATATTAATCACAAGCCGAGTACACATAAATTTAGTTAAAATGTCATTTATTTTAAAAATTAAAAAAAAAATTGGTTCAAGTCGACTTAGGACACTTTACCTTTTGATTAAAAATTTCCTTTAAGATCTTTTAACATCCAGTTTTTCAAATTCGCATACCTACGCTTATGTCCTTGAATAAAATAAAATCCAATTTTTTTTTAAATAAAACATAGAAATATTTTTTTTAATTATATTTATGTGATTTATTTAAATTCATTTAGTTTTTGTATATTTTCACGATTTATTTTTAAATTTAATTTTAATTTTTTTATTTACAATCTTATTATTTTTGTCATTGTTCAAATAATAATATAATATTGAGTTCTTTTTATATTTTTAAATATATTTTAAAGTGATTTTTTGTTTTATTTCCATAAATTTAATTAAGTATTAAATTTAACATTTATACTTTTTTTTCATTTGTTTTTTTTTTTTTATTTTCCTTAATTATTCGTGAACAACAACATTTATATAACAATCAATTTTATTTCTCACCTGTTTTGTATTTTTAATTTTTTTTTAGTACTTCGCTTATTATATTTAAAATGTTTTCATATTTCGCCTTAAAATTCCTACTAAAAAAGAGTTGTTTCATTATTTTTACAATTTTTAATTAAAAAAAAAAAAACGTATTTTTTCATGAACTTTTTTTTGGTTTTAGCTTCTTTTTTTCACGAATCATGAGATATGGAAATTTTGTTTTGTTATATTCATTATTTTGTTTGATTTTTATTTTAAATATAGTACATTTATTATCATTTACTGCAACATTTCGAATATTTTTTTAGAAGACGGAAATTTATTTTATTAAAAACAAAAACTTAATAATATTAAAAAATAATACATTTTTTTTAAATTGATTTTAAATTTAAATATATTTACATCAACAGAGTACTTTTTTTTTAAAGGAAACTTCATAATAAGAGGAGATCATAAAAATCAAGAGTTAGAAAATGATAGTAGAGGGCTATTTATGTATAAATACAAGTTATTAACACAAATAAAAAATTATTTAATTTAATTTAAAAGAAGTTTAACCACATTAATATGATTTTAATAATTAATTTTGGGTCTATTATGCCCACGAACTGAAACGAAAATTGTAACATTCAAGGTCAACATTAAATAATGTGATAGTTTACTCGGAAAAAATTAAACTTAAACGTTTAAATAAAATTTAAAAATTTAAATTTCGAAATTTAAATATTTAAATTTCGAAATTTAAATATTTAAATTCAACATAAAAGCTTACGTGACAGTTTACACCAATGAAAAAGTAAAATATAAGCGTTTAAGTCAAACTAAAATATTAATATTTCGAATCAGCAAAAATGGGTCTTATTGAGTTTTGTGTCAGATAAACTATTGTTTCAATTGGAAAGAAGAAAAAGCAACATGAAACAAAAGGTTGTAAATAATACGAGAGTTTTTTTTTACATCTACAATTTTTATTCAATATTTTTTTTGTTAAGATACTATAAATAAATGTATCTATATATATTGTGTATGTAGATGAAGATTATTATCTATACAAATTTTATAAATTTTAACTTTTTTTTTAATAACTAAGTACTTATGTATTTATTTTTTACACAAAAACGTTTTAAAATTTAAAACTACTTGTTTTATAGGCATATTTTTTATTTTTCAAGAAATATACAGTCAAAGAATGATCTGTTTTTTTTTTTAAGTTATTTTTATTTTTAACAAAAACAAAACTTGTTGTACAAAAATTTCGAACTATTTACTAACTTAAATTACTTATCATTGAACAACTAACTCAAAGTTTTTTTTTTATTTTTTATATAATATTTATTCATGATGTTCAACATCTTATTTTGTTTTTTTTGTTGTTTTGTTTTAATTTATTTGAACTAAAATAGTCTTATATTTTCTAGTGTTTTTATCTAAGGGTCTTATTATTTAAATTTTAATATAATATATTACAGTATTTCTTCCTAAGTGAAAAAGATGTGTCTGAAAATGAATGAAAGAAAAATAAATTAAATTATTAATAAATTTTTAAAGTATTTTTCAGGGTTGCAAAGGCTTAAGCTCTTTTTCTTTTAGTCTAGTCAGTAATAGACTCGTGAATTAAAAAAATGTAATTCATAAGCTAGTTGGGATTTGTGAATTGAAAAAAAAAAAATTAAATTCATAAGCTAGTTGGTGATTTATGATTTAAAATAAATTAATTAATTAGCTAATGGGGGATTATGAGTAGAAAAATTTTCAGTTCATAAGCTAGCTAGTAATCTAGCTTATGAATTAAAAATTCTCCTACACATAATCACCCATTAGCTTATGATTTTTTTTAAATCATAAATCACTAACCAGCTTATGAATTAATTTTTTTCCGAATCACAAATCTCAACTAGCTTATATGAATTAAATTTTCTTCAATTCACAAATCCCAACTATCTTATGATTTAATTTTTTTTTCAATTTATTAATTCCAAAATGCTTGTAAATTGAATATTTTTTCAACTCATAAATTCCAAAAAGCTTGTGAATTGAATATTTTCCAATTCAAAAATAAAAAACAGCTTGTGGTTTAATGCTTTTTTTAAGTCATAAACCCTGAATTTTATTTTAAAATTTATCAAAATGTATTTTTTTAAATTGAAGCATTATAAAATAAACAAATATGTACATAAATCAAAAAAAAAAAATAAGAAATGAAGCAATTGAATTTGAATTTAAAATGTTCTTACCTGAATGTAATAGTATTAACTAAAATACATGGAACCAATAAACTTTCTAATATCGTTGCAATTCGATCGGCTGAAGAGGTTTTTCGCCGGGAAATAGCTGCCATATTATCTCCTGTAACCAAAATAAAATTTAAATACATACATATGTAGATTATTTTTTAGTTTTAAAAATAAAAAATATTTTAAAATTATTGAGGTGTTAATTTTAAGATTAATAAGAATTATTTCATACAAGAGAGTAAACTTAAAAGACTGAATCGCACGTACTTAATCCTTAAAACTTAAATAAGTTTCGAATTTGTATAATTTCACAGTCAAAAGATTTTCAATAGTTAGATAAATATACTCGTACAAGAAAATTCAAAATGATATTTTGATAATTTAATATTTAAATTTGATTTGCGCTACCGAAGGTAGCTACGCAGTGCGTAGTGCCATTATTTAGCAGATTGAAAAAAAAAATATTCTTATAACTAAAAACAAACGGTACCTCATTATTTAAAAATTGGTAAGGAAAATTTCATTTTTCTCAAAACCGATTCCTACGATTTTGATTAAATTTTTTAGGTGAGCTTATAACTATATAGTAAATACCATCTAGCATATTTTTTTTATTCTTAAACTGATTTTATGAATTTTTGTACTCAAGAAATCCTAATAATATTGCATATCAAAATATAAAAAAAAAACAATTAATTTTAGATTTAAAAAAACAAATTCTAAATTTAATTTTTGAAAATGGATAGATGATTTTAACATTGAAAATGGTTATAGGGTCGTTTTGATAAAAATATGGTGTTACCAAAATGATTAAATGAACAAATGAATATATAACAGATGAACGAAATGAACTCTAGCGTATAGGGGGCTCAGGATCGAATTTTTGGTTGGTGTTACCAAAGAAAATACCAAAATGAACAAAATACACAAGCGATGAATCGTACCTACACGTTGATCGTCGCCAACAAACGAGCTTCAGTGGAGGATAGTTGAATTTGTATGAAATCTTAAAATCACTCGATTTGAGCGCACTTAGAAGCCTTTTACTCAGGTTATAATTATCGGATGCTTAATGTTAAGATAGATAATTAAAGATAAAATGACAGGCTACAAATCTGCATCAAAATGTTTGCAAAAGCTTACAAAATTTCATACTAAAAACGTGAAAGATTGGCTTTTGAGAACTAATTTCATCACGGCAAATGACGTGAGGAACAAGAAAACAAAAAGAAAAAGAAAAAAACGTACCCACAAAGAAAAGAATATACATTGCTGTAAGGGAGTTGGCAAGACGTTGGTTGGAGTGGAATGTGTGCAATAAAAAACCACCACTGCACTGTGGCTGGTGGCAAACACAATTGGCTTCGCATCGGGATCAAAAATGATATACATATTACATACATAGCTACATTATTAA
This sequence comes from Epistrophe grossulariae, assembly GCA_929447395.1. Lineage (NCBI taxonomy): Eukaryota > Metazoa > Arthropoda > Insecta > Diptera > Syrphidae > Epistrophe > Epistrophe grossulariae. The sequence continues at coordinate 141,965,020 of OV839566.1, read as the reverse complement.
GTAGGTTAGGTATGTCTGTAAAATCTTATGTTGATTATATTGTTGTAGGTATTTTGCAAATATTATTCGTAATGGTACGATTAGGTTGGTTTGGTTGGCTTATAACTTCTGTTCTAACAATCGGATATTTAAAATAAAGGTCTTAAAATGAAGGTAAAATATCAAACTAATTTATTCAGTTAAAAAAAAATTGAAATAACATAAGTGAAACACGTTTAGGTTTAATTCATCAAAATAAATAATTGCATAAATTAAAAAAATTGAATAAAAAAAATTGGCTTTGTTAGCATCGCCAACAAAATTCATATACCTACGTATGTATCTATATAGGTACATACATTATGTATGTACATTTATATAAAAGGATTGATTTAGTTGGTCTGGTTGCCTTTTTACTTCTGTACTAATAATCGGATCTTAAAGATTAAGGTTTTGAAATAAGTTAAATGTCAGGCTTCAAAATTTATGTGACAAAACTTGACTTCATTCTTAATCAATCCGATTGTTGAACCTAGAATATGCACAGAGACCTATACTTGAACCTCTTTGATTATAATTAATAACTTTAGTTCTATAAGAGCCAGGTGTTGAAGGTTAAGGTATATAAATTAAGGTTAACTAGGCTAGAGGTAGGATTAACCTAGCGAAGCAACTTAAATATAATACCTAATCGAAAAGGGTTGATTTGGTATCTTCTGTTCTAATTATCGGATCTTTGAGGTTAATGTCTTAGAATTAAGGTTAAATCTCAGGCTTCAAATTTACCAATTCGATTTTTGAGCTTGACCAACGTCTAAGCCAATGCGATTTTTGAACTTGACCTACGTCCAAACCAATGTTATTTTTGAGCCTGAAATATGCAAAGGTATCTATCTACTTGCGTTTCTCTTTAATAAACTAACAACATTAGTTCTAAGGGGCAGTTGTTGAACGTTAAGGTATTTAAGTTAACGTTAACCAGTCTAGAGGTAGGATTAACTTACCTAAGCAAATTAAATATAAATATCGAAAAGGGTTTATTTGGTAAGCTTTTATCTTCTGTTATAATTATCGGATCTTTGAGGTTAAGGTCTTAGAATTCAAGTAAAATCTCAGGCTATAAATTTATGTTACAAAACTTTACCTACGTCTAAGCCAATGCGATTATTGAACTTAGAATATTCATAGGTACTGCAATATAATTGAACTTCTTTAATAAACTAATATAGATTAAGTTCTAATGTTCAGATGTTCAAGGTTAAAGGTAGAACTATAATAGTCGGATGCCGACCTAAGTGGTCGTACGAAACGAATACAAAGAATTCATATGACGTGCCCATATTTGAGTTTTGCTTGTTTCGACCAATTTTTTACTTTTGTTCCGGAAGTGAAGAGCGCTCACCGACCGCTCCATGCGTAAGTGAACTGAGAGAATTTTCTTACAACATCTTCCGACTATTACAGTTCTACCTTAAGGTCCTCAAATGAAAAAAAAAAAACGATTCAATTTGGTTGTCAACTCAGCTGTCAACTTAATTGGTGCTTTGCTTTTCATATACACACTACACAGATAAAATAATACTGCTTAGCTGTCAAAACCATTAATATTGTCTTAAGAAATTACATGACTTGAGTTTATTAAATTTATTTAAAGAGTAGTTCAAAATGCAAAATATTATAGAAAACCTAAAAACAATTAGGTAAATCATGTTTGCATTGAGTTTGAGCTACACATAAAATTATTTATAAATTTGGTCTCGCGTTAAAAAGGGTTCACTATGACAGTTAATCAAATAACTTGCCCATATATAAGTAATTCAATAAGTTGAGAGACTTGTAAATCAATTTAAGCAAATTTGAGCAAATATTTGATTTTCTTCAACATCAACGAATAAACTGAACTGAACAACATTAATTTAACCTACAACTGGGATTTGACATTAAAAATATCTACATATTGTAATTTCAGGCTGAAGAATGGTTTCTTAGACAGCTTCAGAAGTTTTGGTGCAACTATAGGATACAAATTAGAAATCACCAAGATTATTCATGTTTTTATTTTATCGAGCTAACACAAGTCATTTTCAATGTCCCCATAGTTACTCTATGAGTGAAATCTGTAAATTTTTTTCAAAAATTAATTTTTAACACCGTATTTATAAATGCTAAAAATTACAATTTTTTTTTCTTAACCATTTACATCATGAATTATTGTTTAAAGAGGAAACAAATAAAATAAGCTTAAAATGACTTCTTTAGGTTGTTTTAAGACGTTTTTTTATTAAAAAACAAAAAAGATATTTCGATGAAATAAAAACTCAACCAGATATGTATGTATATTTTCAACCCCTTACTGCATACGAAGCCAAATATGGCTTGTTCACTTTTACCTCTCAAACGAGCAAGTTAATAATTTTTTTTAATAAAAATGTATTCATTTCAAAGAGAATTAAACACACAATCCGAAATATATTTCTATGATTACTTAACTCACCTAACAGAAAAGTTATTATTATTTGAAATAAGAAAATTTTTCACACTTCCGTTTTCATTGACAACAAGTAACACACTGACCTGCAAACATGAATATCTTTCTTCTTTCCGTTTAATTGGTGCACGTGTGCAAAAGCACAGCTATTTGTTCTCAGAAATGCACAGAAGAGGATCTTGTTGCGTTTTGTAATTGTTTTATTGAATTTAGGAGAAAAGAGGACATAACTGTAGAAAGCCATATTTGGCTTCGTATGCGGTAAAGGGTTAAAAATATTTACAAAATTTAATATAGATAGGTACAAAGAAATAAAGGTATAAAAAATATTTTTTTTTTTAAACATATTGAGATTTCTTTAAGAAATCAGATGGTGTACCTTCATCAAGTTTGTGTAAAATCAATTTTAGAGGTTAATCAATTTATTCCTAATTAAACAGAATTTTAACAATTCAGACTAAGCTGTAAGTTCCTGAAACCACCCTAAACAAAAATTGTATACTTTATTTTAAATTCTCTATGAAAAATCGATCAAAATGAGAAAACCGAAAATCAAAAAAATTGTTCTGTGGCAAGGAGCATTAATAACCATTTTTATGATATTTTTTCTTCAAAAATGTAGCCTATTAAAGAAAAGTTGTGGAAACGTTTTTTGAGAAAAATAAAATTTTCATTACAATTGCTAAATAATTTTGTAGACAGACAGACAGACACAAAACCAATACTTTCCATATCAAAAGAAAGTGGAAAACGTATTTTACTGTGTCACTTAAACATGCTCACGCTAAATACTTTACATTTTTATAAAAAAATATGTTACTATACCGAAGAATTGAAAAAGTAATAAATTCGTTATACAGTAAAACACGTTTAAGAGACACCCGCTTATCTGAAACACTTTTTTCATCCCCAAGTATTTGTCGATCAATTGCCTTCAAAACGCTCCGCTTAAGCGAAACTTGCTTAAGTGAAAAACCCGGATACCTGAAATATATTTTCAGTCAAATTTTATATTTTTCATTAAAAAAAACAAAAACTCTCTTAGCTGAAAAATCGAACAGACAAAATAATTGCTGAACGGTTCACGTTTTTTTTTAATTTTTCACCTCCATCAAATTTTCCGCACGAAAATTACATTTGAATTTCTGATATGCACAACCGTTTTTGGAATTTTAAGATCCTCTTAAGACTCCGCTGAACTTTTACTTAAGCGAGGTTCGTTTAAGTGAAAAACCCCCTTAAGTGAAAGAAGTGCTCTGACATTTTTCCGTATATCTCTTAAGCAGATTTTACTGAAACAACTCCTTAAATCCCTTAAGCAACTAAGGCGGTTGGGAGATTCGAATCGTGAAAACCAGTTGGTTTAACGTGTTTTAGTTTTTAAAAATTCAAAAAATACAAAAATTACTTTTAACTTTAAAAAAATTTTATTGACTATTTGGTGAGATAAGGGCGTGATTTTTGATCAAGAAATTTTATGAATTAAGTAATTTGTAAATGTCTTAAACCTAAATACTCAATTTCCGAACCACCTCTCTTTTGCAAACCAAAAAATTTTTAAATAATTTTTTTAAATTTTATAAAATTACTTTTAAATTTAACACTTAAAAGTTTAAAACAAATTTATGGTCTCAATATAAAGTGTTTTTTTATACAGAAATTCCTGTTTTGACCACAAAATGTTTTTGTTTTAATTATTAGAAGACCAAAAATAACTTTTTTACAGCAAAATTAAATTTTTATTCGTCAAAATTATTCAAATATCGAATGTATTTCGGACAGAGAAACTGCTTATCATTAGTGTTTTACACGGTATACCTGTAAAAAGTTATTTTTGGCCCTTTAATAATAAAAAAAAATTGTGGAAATTCCTTTGTTAATTTCGGTGATACAAAATTTATATTTCAAAAAAGTGTTTTTTTTTTTTTATTTGATATTTGATTTTTAAGAAATTTAATTTTTAACTCAACTTAGGTATAAGTTAAAATGACTTTTACTCCAAAAATTCGTTTTCAAATTTTCATCATCTTCGTCAATATATTTAATTTTTTACTGCACATAAATACCTAAAATTTGTAACCAAATATTATCTTAAATTTCTTTTATAAAAACAACGTCTTTTTAACAACAGGTTTATATAATCAGATTTAAAAACCACAGTGTGATTATTAAATAAGAGCAAATAGGTGAGACCTAGTGGTGGAATATAATTTTTGTCTACGAATCCATTACACTAGACGTTTTATGAGGTATATCTACCTCTTTGGATCTAAGGTAAAAGATATTTATATAAAGCAAGTAATTCCTTGGAGTATTATATATATTCATTACTCAAATTATCTTCTCTATGAAGCAGATGCAGTAGCTCTTAAATATTTAAACAACACCAGAATGTTTTAAGAAAGAAGATAGGACGTTGTTAATGAGCTTTTGCAGAAATACCTTAAAATATAAAACTGAGAGAAATAAGGCTGTTGATTTTATATAACAGCTATAAACTCTTGATGTTAACCTAATTATTCCTTGGGCCATCGATCATATTTATAAAGAAGACAGCTCTGCTCTAGCTCTCTCCGGTGTGTTATTATTAATGAAAATACCCATGCGAATTAAAGTTAATTGGAAACTATTTTTCTTATAGCTTAAGTCTCGTCGGTATACTCAATTTCTGCAGAAGAAGAAGATAGATTTAAATACAAAAGGCAAGATAGAATATATTCAAGGACAATGACAAATAAAAACTATAATTATATTGTGCTGTCATCCTATTTTTATTATAATCACCAACTTATGAAGAGGGTTATAAATTCCAATACTCGTAGACCTAATCAAATTACTTCCAAGCAATTTGACGCGGAAATGCATTTAACCACACTATATAGAAACATATTTTCAAAGCCCCGGTCATCCCAGCACTTATAGATATTTCCTATCAAACATACACGAAGAACAACAATATGGCTTGTCTTTATAGTTTGTCGATAAATAATTTCAAGAGAAACGATTCCCAGAGCAATTAAATGTCTGAAAGCCTTCAGCGTTGTATCCCTCAGCAACTACCCTATTTTAATTATTCTCGTGTGGACTGATCCTGTTCCATTCCATTCCATTGGCAACAAAACAAGGACGATACTGCTGAAACAGTAAATCTTTGAGTTTTGTGGTTTTATAAAACTCTACCTAGATAGGTACATCGACAAAATATTCATGAGCTGGTTTTATACTTTGTCCTGCTATGTCTCTACATATAAAAAAAAAATATCCAATCGAGAGTCCTGAGGGATTTTATCATACTTTTCATCTTGGTTTTTCATCGTATCATCTTTTGCAATCATTTTTGCTGCGCCCTTGTAATCCAGCTATACGGACTCTTTTCCCTCTTAGGGTTAAAAAAAAGAAAAAGAAAAAAAAAGTATTTGCAAACTATTTCCATTAAAATAAATTTTCAGTTTTTAACTTTTCTTTCGTTTTTTTTTTTTTTTGTGTCTGTGTCCTTATATAAAGCAAAGGATAGCAAATAAGGTTTGAAAGTATAATATGAAGACAAAAGTAGTGAGTGGTGAGTATGAGAATTTTTTTTTGTTTTGTTTAGGAACAAAAAAAGGGTTTTTAAAATACTTAAGTAATCAGCAGAGGAGTTCAAATTCAATAAATTTTTTAAGGTTTTAATGTTTTTTTTTTTATATTTCGTTTCGTTTCTTTTATGATTGACTTTCGGAAAGTAGGTATAAGAAAAAAGAAACTTTATTAATTATTAAATGGTTTTGTTTTAATTGCAATACTTTTTTGACTGGAAAATATTATTATGGAATGGTTTGCAATCTCTTAGAAGCATAAAGTTTGTGTTTTTTTTTTTGTTGTTTTCGTTTCAATGAATTATTTAATTTTATTAGAAAGAAATGTCTATAGATGGGCTCATGGTTTAAATCGCGTTTATAACTTTTTTTTATGCGAAAAGTGTCTAAGGGTCTAAAACGCTTAATTTAGGACTTACGAAATTAATACTCAAATATTAATAGCAGAGTAAAGTTTTGTAGGTTAAAGTTGAAAGTTTACGATTTTAAATTTTCAACTAGCCAACTAGAGACATAGGAAAGTACATTTGAATCACAGGATTGCTATCACACCAGTGTAGTCAAATTTCGGAGTACATTTGTGAAAAAAGTGGAGTAAATCGGCGTAGATTTAAAATTGAAAGAAAAACTCAGATTTTCAAAAACTGTATTTTTAAAAACAAAAAAATTATATAAAAAAAAAAATCATGTCTATTTAGCCCAGTCGCTATGTACAAAAAAGTGTGACCGGGAAAAATTTGATTCTACACTTTAGAGGTTGTTATTTGGAGCATGTGTGTAGTTTTTCGTGAAAATTGGACTGAAACCTTGAATTTTCTTAAACAAATTGACTTAAAATAGAAACAAAAATAATAAAAAAAAGTGTGAGTGCCGGGACTCACGGTTAAAATGTGTAAACATACGTAACGTAACGTGAATCACAATTACAGAATCACACTCACGATCACAAGATACGTTACGTTTTTTTTTGTCACCCTACCGCCACTATAGTTGTTTACACATAAAAAAAAACGGCAACACCTAAAATGTAATTTTATATCTCTTTTTAAAGCCAGAAATCCATTATTCAATTGTTTTTAAACACAACTATTTAAATAATTATTTTTCCAAAAATTAATTTTCAAACACAAAATTTTGAAATAGGTACCTACCTACAAAATTTATAAAAAAAATTGAAATTCATTTTTTCAAAATTTTACGATATTGAGAAAAATTCTTAGTCTAACGCTTAAAATGCTACAATCTGTTTTAGTTTATGAGAAAATTGAAAATAACGAAATGTACTTTACTACTTTTTTTTATTGGAAATAGGATTTTTAGATGAATTTAAACCCAGGATTCGAAGCCAAATTAATAAAAAATTATTTCATGGTATTTCTCAAAAATTAGAAGACATTTTTGGCATCGGATTTTTAGCGCTTGGTGAAAATTTAATTAGAGCATTGAATACTAAAACCAATAATACAACTCAATAGCGAATTAAAATTTTTGAAAGATTAGTTTTTAATTTTTTTTTTTCAAAATTTTGAGTTTGAAAATTAATTTTTCAAAAAGTAGGTAGGTATATTAACTCAAATAATTTAATTTAAAAACAAAATTAAAAGAATTGATTTCTGGCTTTAAAAAAGATATAACATGATACTGAAAGTATTGCCGTGGTTTTTAAGTGTTTTATTTCTATTTCAAGTCAATTAAAAAAATTTCAAAAATGACGGCTTAAGCTCCAGCCCGAAAAACTACACATATATGCTCCTAATAATAATAACGAATTATGAAAGAAAAAAGAATTTTTTAGTGTGGAAAAAAGGACTAGTTCATAAAAAAAGTGGGAGTGACGGAGTAATTTTACTTTTTTTTTCTTAAAATTGCAGTAAATTTACTACGATAGGAGTAAGGTTTGAATGTTGGTACTTGCATAGTACTTTATTTAAGATCATTTTAGGAATATTGTATTAAAAATTAATGATCGTTTAAAATATTAAATTCAAGTAGCTTATATTAAAGACCAGTTTTTAAGTGGTGAAAAAATCTGAAATCTGACCAAGGGTTGCCATTCTAACGACTTTGTTGTTATAACTAGAATTGTTTATTATATCTCACTCAGTTAGCGAGAAAATTTTGTTCAACGTCGCTATATTATTTCCAACATTTAAGGGAAGACGAAAAAATTGGGATTAAAAATAACGGTATCTGCAATTAAATTTTTTTTAGAGTTTTTGTAAAATCTTGTTTTTCTCAAAAATGGCTTCACAGATATTTTTTTTTAAATTCTGAAATTTTTAATCTATATTTTTGTTTTCGCTTTTCTGGAAAAATTTTCAACTGATTTTGGCAAATTTTTTATGGAGAATGTTTGAAGAAGTCAAAATAGTATTGTATATTAAAACTTTGAAAAAAATATTTCTTGGATTTTCAAAAAAATTAAAACATTGTTTTTTTGAAAACTCAATATTAAAAGAACGACTTGTTCGTTTTTTCTAACTTCACAATGGAAGTTATTGTAACTGGTCCGATTTGTCGAATCGAAAATTTTCACATATCTCGGACGCTTCGAGGTCCCAAGAATCCAAATCCATAGTTTTTCGAGAGATGTCTGTATGTGCGTTCGTACTTTCCTGATACATTCTAACGTTCACCGTATCTCAAGAATGTATAGATTTATTGACTTCAAAACAATTTATTTTACAGATAATAATGTCATGACGTGCAGAAAGGAATTAAAAAAAAAATAAATTAGCCGTTTTATTACTATTAAAAAAAAACTTGTAAAATGTCATTCGTCTCGAATATCTTGAGAACAAGAAATGCGATTGACTTCGGCTGGATTTTATTCTACATATTGACGTAATGAAGAATTGAAAAGAAGAAAACAAGAGTTTTTTTTTTAAATCAAAAAACATGCAAAAATTGTAAAAAATCGTTTTTCGGGTCGAATATATTCAGAACAATTAATACTTATATTGACTTCGGGCTGATTTTATTCTATACACATATTTTCCATATTTGATTACTGGTATGATTTAAAGTATAAATTCAATTAATTTTTAAAAGCAAAAAACACAACAAAAAATATTAAAAATTGTTGAAAAACGTTTTTTAGCTCGAATATTTTAAGAAAAAACACTGATTTTGAAGTAGGACTAATTTAATTCTACACATAATGACAAATGACAAAGTCAATAACACTGCTTAAGTTTGTAGAAACATTCAATTGACAGTTTTTTTTTTTTTTAAGCAACAAAATTTCAGAAAAAAACTACTTAAAAATTGCTCAAAAATGTATTTCTACTCAAATATCTCGAAAACAAGAAATTTTATTTACTCTGTAAAAATTAATTTTTCCAACAATGGCTTAACTGAGAATTGATTTGGTTTATACAAAAAATTCAATTGACTGTTTTTTTTTTAAACAAACAAAATAAATTACAAGAAAATACTAAAAATTATTGAAAAATCTCGAATATCTCGACAATAAAAACTGATTTAAACGCCGGGATAATTTTTTACTAAAAATGTTGTCAACAACACTGATACAGTTTGTAAGAACATTTAATTGACAGTTAAAAAAAAAAAAAAAAAAATTGTTCAAAATATGTTTTTCGTCTCTAATATCTCGAGAGCAAACGTTTGCCCGTTTTTGGTCTTCATTAATTGATTACATATTGAACACGCTGATAAGATCTTTCGAAAATCTTGAATTGTGAATTTTCTTATAACAAAAAAACTTTGGGTCTCTAGTTTTCTAGCACCAATGGGAAATTGCCAGTGTTGGTCGCACTCAGCCTCTTTTTTATATTATCTGACGGAATTTTTTTACTCAGTAAGCGACCAAATTTTTTTTCATGTCGCTAGATTATTTATAACTTTTCTAGCATTTGTGGAATAAAAGAATAATTAGGATTAAAAATGCCTCTAAATCGATCTGGCTAAATATTTCATGACTTAGATTTGTAGATGGTGTAGATTTTGTCTATTGGTTAAAGCTTCATGATAATTTAAGTTTTTAGAGACAAATTTGTTAATATTATTATTTATTTTACCATACAAAATTAAAATTTCGTTCAAATACAATTTATAGTTTTGGTGACTTCTATATAGTGACTTTTTTTTTATTCAAAATTAAATTCTAAGCAATCTTACGATTTTTTGTATGTTGGTCTAGTGACTTTTTATTTTTGTTTGCGGCAATACTGCTTTGAACGTAAATTAATCTATTTAATTAATTTTGTTCGCAGTTCCCTTCAGTCTTGTATTTTATATATTTAAAAAAAAACACCAAAATTTACATAAAATGTACGAGAAAATTAAAAAAAAAAAACTTACCCTTTGAAACGAAAACGTATATGCTAGCTGGTTCTGTATTACTAGCTGAACATGTATAATTTCCTGAGTCTGCAATTTGTGGTTCTCGTATTATCAATCGACTTTGTGTTCTAGTACCAGGTGTTGTTTCAATTGAAATATCTCGTCTCGCATCATAATAATTAATGAGCCGATCGTTTTTTTGCCAATAAACATATTGTGGTGGGGTTGGACTCTGTAAAAAAAACAAATATGAAAATTAAGGAAAACAATATGAATAAACAAAATACCAAAATATTTTCATATTCCACAATCAAATGGAAAAAATTTCAATTATAAAATTCTAAACCCTTACTTGACTATGTGTATAGGAAAGGGATATAAATTTAATCTAAAACGATATTGATTTCGATATATAGTAAAATAGAAAACCAAAAATTTATATCGAAGTTTAAATTTTCAATTAGCTCACTACGAATATAGTGAACAGAACACACGTTGAATATCTACCGTGGCAGCGCATTTCCATTCGAGTGGACATTTATATTTTGTATAGTGAAAGTGAACCCATATGTGGTTTTAAAATTGGTCAGATCTAGTTAGACAAGGACACACATTTAAACGGTAGTCTACCACAGCATATCTACTCAATTTTGTATCAGATGTACGTACTACATTTGACTACAACTACGATGTCCTTCCAAAACGATGTATGCAAAATAAATTTGGTTATTTATAGGGGATTTAAAAATGTATACCGCGGCTGGTCAAGGATTTCAGTAAAATAAAATATAAAGGTACCCACTACTTTTAAAATTAAAAAAAAAGTGGTTTGAGTTTCTTGTTCTGAAATTATTAAATTTTAAATAATTTATTTTGAAATTAAAATGATGTATCCTTCTATACATTCATCCTGTTTAAAAAAAAAAAATATTGGCATTTTCACACTCTATAGCCAAAATGTGTTGCATATAATTGGAAATTAAAAGGGATTTTATGAAACTGAAAAATTTGGAAATTATTTTTTATTCACGACTTGCAATGTGAGTTATTGATATCAAACGTGAATACCAAAATATTTTTTTTCTCAATAAACATGTTGATGCTTAATCAAATTATTGTCTAACTGAACAAAAACCACCGTCAATGGTGCCACTTTACTGTATATATGTCATTTGAAAATAATACAAAACGTTAATTTCAAATGTGGTTTAGGTAATAGCATAAGTATAGAGAAATAAATGACAATACATTTTGCGGTATAATAGTTCGTGGTTTAGAATTTTGTTCGGGGGCAATATAATCAATAATAGTAATTGACAAATAATAAACCATTAACAAATGAATTTCGTTTGTCAAAACAGACATATTTAAACCGAACGACGTGGAAACATATAACATTAAGAAAAAATGAATAAATAAATAAACACTTTATTTTAACACAACACCTTATTGTTTCACACACAAAAAAAAAAGTAAGTTAAAAATAAAAAAGAAACTTACATTTAACGCGAATGCATTTCAAACGCTTCTTTGGCGTTCATCATCAGCACTAACTCGATTGCGTAATCTGCATCATATACTTTGTTAAGCATCGAAGAGTGGGTATGTGAAATAACGGACATAATCTATACCAAAGAAAACAGCGGTGTTCTAATCTCGCCTTCTTCTGCATTCAAGTTATTGTTTTCTTTTTCAATAAAATAACTCTCATATGCATCCAATCTGTTGCACTTGTTTACATGTTTAATCAAACTAATGCTGTGCTCTTTCTCCCCAATTCCATGACCTTCAGTTACAATATGATCGGCAAAGGCTGATTGTTTTAGTCGGTTCTTTTTTGCACAATAACAATGCTCTTTATACCTCACTTGTATACTGCGTTTAGTTTGGCCTATGTAACGTCGTTTACACACACCACATTCAATAGCATATATACCAGATTTTTGTTCATCAACAACTTTATCTTTCGTAGATGCAAACATATTTTTAAGTTTTTGATTATTACAAAAAACTGGCACAATATTGTGCTGTTTCAAACGGTTTTTTAATTTGTTCATTATTTCTGGAACATAATTGAAGACTTCTCTTTTCATTTCATTTTTGACTTCTAAATTACTTTGTCTAAATAATGTTGTATTTTTATTCTGAGACATTTTTTTAGCGTGTTTTTTGATGATAGAATCAATAAGAAACTTTGAATAACCATTTAAACCAGCCACTTCAACTATATAATCGTATTCTTTTTTATAGTTTGCTAATGAAAGTGGAAGATTAACAAGACGATGCACCATAGAATGGAACGAAGCATGTTTGTGTTGAATGGGACAATGAGAATCACTAGTAATCACTCGTTTTGTACTGGTGGGTTTGTGGTACACTGCGATATCTATATTTACAGATTTTTTCGTCAATTCCAAATCTAAAAATGCGAGTTTTTGGTCTTTTTCTTTTTCAACTGTGAATTTTATGGATTCACATTGATTATTTAACATAGTTAAAAAACTTTCACTTTCAGACTCATTCAGCACTGTAAAAATATCATCAACATAACGATAGAAAACTTTTGGTAATATACCTTTTGATTTCAATTTCATTTCCAATTTGGCCATATAAATTTCGGCAATAACGGACTTAGTGGATTCCCGATACTAGTACCTTTTGTTGATTTATAAAATTCACCACGAAATTGGAAAAAACTGTGATTCATACACATTCTAGCCGCTTTTGTGTAAATTGATCTTTTTTCACTTGTCACATTATTTTCAATTAAATATTCATTAAATGCTTCAATAGCATCATCTACAGGCACACTTGGGAAAAGGGACACAACATCAAACGAAAACATTTTTTCTCCGGGTTCAAAAACTAGATCTTTAATTTTTTCAACGAACTCGAATGAATTTTTGACCGAAGTGCTACTGATTGGATTCAAACTATTCATTTCGCGAACTAACCACTTAGACACTTTGTTACCCGCAGTATCTATGCTCGGAACTATTGGCCTTAACGAATTTCCAGGTTTATGGATTTTAGGTAAACCGTGAATACGAGCGACTTTTGGATTCGGCTCTATTAATGAAAATTGCAGTTTTTTACCGAAAACATCTCCAATTTCTTTCCTAAGGCTATTTAATTCATTTAACATTTTTGGTAAAGGATTTTTAGCAACTCTTTCATAATTTCCGTCTTGTATTAATTTTAACATTCTGTTATCATAATCCTCTTTATCTAGAATCACTAATTTATTTCCTTTATCAGCCTTAACGAAAAAACAGTCCTTCTTTTTTATTGAAATTATTGCGTCATTGAGAACGTTTTTCACAATTTTTCGCTCTTTAACATTATAAGAGTATATTAAACTAACAGCAGCCGATCTAATACTTTTTTGAACATCAAACGGTTTGTATTTAAGCATGGTTTCAATGTCAATCACCAAATCAAGTAGAGGTTCTTTTTTAGGCACCGGTGCAAAGTTAAAACCTTTGTTTAAAAGGTCCATCTCTACTTCCGAAAAAACACAACTGGATTGGTTCACAACGTAATCTTTAATAATTGCAGGCTTACACACTTTTTCACTTGTATGCTGTTTATTCTTTTCCAAAATTAAGAAATCAAACTTTTTCTTGTGAATTAATCTTTTCTTTTCTAATTTGAAATTCAATTTTTTCTCGCAATCACTTACAAATTGAGACCAATTTTCATAACACACACCGTTCATATTTTTTATAAACAAATTTACTCGATTGAAACAAAAAGTAATGTTTCTTTGTGCTGACGTAGCATTTCTTAGAAAATGTGTAAAAAACAAAGTGACGCCGCGATTTGTATCGTTTTGTTGTGCTGTAAAGAACAGTAGAGCAGAAGAAGCAGTAAAATATGCGAAAGTAAAATATTTAAAGTGTGAAATTAGACATTTATTTCGTAAACTATCCGAGGTAGAATTATCGCTATACGAATTACATATGAGAATTATAAAAAATATGAACGGTGTGTGTTATGAAAATTGGTCTCAATTTGTAAGTGATTGCGAGAAAAAATTGAATTTCAAATTAGAAAAGAAAAGATCAATTCACAAGAAAAAGTTTGATTTCTTAATTTTGGAAAAGAATAAACAGCATACAAGTGAAAAAGTGTGTAAGCCTGCAATTATTAAAGATTACGTTGTGAACCAATCCAGTTGTGTTTTTTCGGAAGTAGAGATGGACCTTTTAAACAAAGGTTTTAACTTTGCACCGGTGCCTAAAAAAGAACCTCTACTTGATTTGGTGATTGACATTGAAACCATGCTTAAATACAAACCGTTTGATGTTCAAAAAAGTATTAGATCGGCTGCTGTTAGTTTAATATACTCTTATAATGTTAAAGAGCGAAAAATTGTGAAAAACGTTCTCAATGACGCAATAATTTCAATAAAAAAGAAGGACTGTTTTTTCGTTAAGGCTGATAAAGGAAATAAATTAGTGATTCTAGATAAAGAGGATTATGATAACAGAATGTTAAAATTAATACAAGACGGAAATTATGAAAGAGTTGCTAAAAATCCTTTACCAAAAATGTTAAATGAATTAAATAGCCTTAGGAAAGAAATTGGAGATGTTTTCGGTAAAAAACTGCAATTTTCATTAATAGAGCCGAATCCAAAAGTCGCTCGTATTCACGGTTTACCTAAAATCCATAAACCTGGAAATTCGTTAAGGCCAATAGTTCCGAGCATAGATACTGCGGGTAACAAAGTGTCTAAGTGGTTAGTTCGCGAAATGAATAGTTTGAATCCAATCAGTAGCACTTCGGTCAAAAATTCATTCGAGTTCGTTGAAAAAATTAAAGATCTAGTTTTTGAACCCGGAGAAAAAATGTTTTCGTTTGATGTTGTGTCCCTTTTCCCAAGTGTGCCTGTAGATGATGCTATTGAAGCATTTAATGAATATTTAATTGAAAATAATGTGACAAGTGAAAAAAGATCAATTTACACAAAAGCGGCTAGAATGTGTATGAATCACAGTTTTTTCCAATTTCGTGGTGAATTTTATAAATCAACAAAAGGTACTAGTATCGGGAATCCACTAAGTCCGTTTATTGCCGAAATTTATATGGCCAAATTGGAAATGAAATTGAAATCAAAAGGTATATTACCAAAAGTTTTCTATCGTTATGTTGATGATATTTTTACAGTGCTGAATGAGTCTGAAAGTGAAAGTTTTTTAACTATGTTAAATAATCAATGTGAATCCATAAAATTCACAGTTGAAAAAGAAAAAGACCAAAAACTCGCATTTTTAGATTTGGAATTGACGAAAAAATCTGTAAATATAGATATCGCAGTGTACCACAAACCCACCAGTACAAAACGAGTGATTACTAGTGATTCTCATTGTCCCATTCAACACAAACATGCTTCGTTCCATTCTATGGTGCATCGTCTTGTTAATCTTCCACTTTCATTAGCAAACTATAAAAAAGAATACGATTATATAGTTGAAGTGGCTGGTTTAAATGGTTATTCAAAGTTTCTTATTGATTCTATCATCAAAAAACACGCTAAAAAAATGTCTCAGAATAAAAATACAACATTATTTAGACAAAGTAATTTAGAAGTCAAAAATGAAATGAAAAGAGAAGTCTTCAATTATGTTCCAGAAATAATGAACAAATTAAAAAACCGTTTGAAACAGCACAATATTGTGCCAGTTTTTTGTAATAATCAAAAACTTAAAAATATGTTTGCATCTACGAAAGATAAAGTTGTTGATGAACAAAAATCTGGTATATATGCTATTGAATGTGGTGTGTGTAAACGACGTTACATAGGCCAAACTAAACGCAGTATACAAGTGAGGTATAAAGAGCATTGTTATTGTGCAAAAAAGAACCGACTAAAACAATCAGCCTTTGCCGATCATATTGTAACTGAAGGTCATGGAATTGGGGAGAAAGAGCACAGCATTAGTTTGATTAAACATGTAAACAAGTGCAACAGATTGGATGCATATGAGAGTTATTTTATTGAAAAAGAAAACAATAACTTGAATGCAGAAGAAGGCGAGATTAGAACACCGCTGTTTTCTTTGGTATAGATTATGTCCGTTATTTCACATACCCACTCTTCGATGCTTAACAAAGTATATGATGCAGATTACGCAATCGAGTTAGTGCTGATGATGAACGCCAAAGAAGCGTTTGAAATGCATTCGCGTTAAATGTAAGTTTCTTTTTTATTTTTAACTTACTTTTTTTTTTTGTGTGTGAAACAATAAGGTGTTGTGTTAAAATAAAGTGTTTATTTATTTATTCATTTTTTCTTAACATTAACAAATGTGTGGGAATGCAAATTTTAGTGAAGTCAGTTTAGCTATAGAAATATTCATTGAGAATAAACTTCACTTAAAAAAAAAAAAAAAATCCGACAAAGTTGAATTTTAGTGGAGAGCTTGATTTGTATGTATTTATAGCATTTCCTTAAAAGCATTCTGAATTTGGATCAGGTCTTTATTTATTTGATATATTTTATATATTTATTATTATAATTAGAAGAATTATTCGAAATTTATCAAATTTTTAGATGAAATGTCAAGACAAAAATTAATATTAGTAAAATTCTTCGCAAAAAATATTTTTATACCTGACACTTTTTTTTTTATAAGAGCAATAGATTTAACAAAAACACGTCCGCAAACTAACTGAGTAGTAACCGTACATCATAAAGTAATGTACAAAAAAGTAAATTAAAACAAACAACTGATACTATAACGAACATGCACATTACACACGGTTTTCATAAAATATATTGCTCTGACGAAAAAAATTGTTAAATCCTTTTCTATGTAGAATTTTATAAGTTTCAATTTTTGTGGTCAAACTTTTTCAAAAAAAAAGCTACTTATTTACAAAACAACAGAATGTTACCCACAAAATTAAAAGGAATGGTTAGAAATTTTGATTTTAAAGGACTTAATAGACGCTGTTCTTAAGACGGCAAGAGAAAGTTCTCAATTAAAATTCATTTTTGTCGCTATTTTTTCAAAGTCAAAGTCTAATTTTACTACATAGGTATCTGAATTTTATATTTTCGCGGATACTGTATGCCAACCACAGAAAAAAAACGCGTATCCTGTTTTTTTTTATCCCAGGGATGTTATGGAAAATTGTGTATTAAACACACAAAAAAAATGATATTGTAATTTTTGTGGCACAGTTTTTCTCGAAACCTTTTGATCCCTTACGAAAAAAGTGTTACCATCTGCTTTTTTAAATAGAGCGCATAACGTTGGCTTTCTGTTAAAACCTCATAAGGCAAAATTTAAATGTTTTCAGATACAAAAATCATTGATTTCAAATATATATTCTTCATTAGAGTTATACATAATACACATATACGATGAATTTTACTTCTACTACCTTTTATAGGTTTAAGAACTTCATTTTAGTATTTAATCATTATTTTTTGTGCTTAGTGAACTATTTTTCATCTTCGATGAGGTTTTGTTCACATCTCTTCATAAAAATTGATAATCCTCTCACTCCTGTCACTCCTGTCACTCCTGTCACTCCTGTCACTCCTGTCACTCCTCTCACTCCTCTCACTCCTCTCACTCCTCTCACTCCTCTCACTCCTCTCACTCCTCTCACTCCTCTCACTCCTCTCACTCCTCTCACTCCTCTCACTCCTCTCACTCCTCTCACTCCTCTCACTCCTCTCACTCCTGTCACTCCTGTCACTCCTGTCACTCCTGTCACTCCTGTCACTTCTGTCACTCCTGTCACTCCTGTCAATCCTGTCACTCCTGTCACTCCTGTTACTCCTGTCACTCCTGTCACTCCTGTTAATCCTCTCACTCCTATCACTCCTCTCACTCCTCACACTCCTGTCACTCCTCTCACTCCTCTCACTTCTCTCACTCCTCTTTCATACATCAAACCCCCCCTCCCCTGCAAAACTTTAGTGCTGATCCAAATTTAGGTAACTTTTTGGAAATCGAAAAAAAAATTCTACACACAAATTCAGCCCTCTCGGAAATTTGTTGTCTGAATTTTCTGGGCTAAGGTCTAAATAAGCATGTTCAGAAAAATAAGATCTCGGAGATCTCAATAGTCTCAGTTATATAAACAGGATACCTCAGCAAATTTTCTCAGCTTTGCATGTAAAAATTCTGAGAACAAAAATTCGCTTGCTTACTTTTTGAATAAGAAAAATATTTGGAATTAAATTTTTCTGAATGCGCCAAATGTACCTTGTGTATTATTATTTAAACTTAAAGAAAAAAGTATTTTGTAGTTGTAGAATAGTCACAGTCCACAGAATCAAGTTTCGCAGTCATTTTATTAACGAGGTCCGTTCTGTAGTACAAGATGAGTTTTGCAGTTAAATTCGAGTTAAAATAACAAATTTAGTGATTTAACTCCGAAACTAGGTTAACATCGACTACTTCTACTTGTGTATTTTTTATCGATAGGAGAAGAGGGGAGCTACAATTTTCTGCAAAATCCAAACGGCGTACCTACATCAGAAAGACTGAGTTCTAAACCCCATCAGATGCATATTAGGTATAAGGTTATGAGTTCCGAAAATCAAACGAGAAAATGGGGACAAAATCATAAGTTTCTAATCGCATCCCAAACGTCACCGAAATGCATTAATAGAGCTTTCATTTGACAATTTGCCATTTGAGCTAAAAATTAAACAAAAATAAATGGAATCGTAAATTATGGTTTGTTTTTCACCCTTGTCCTGAGATCTCTAACAGCATGTAAAACCAGTTTAACCACTCTTTCATTTTATGTTGCATAAAATTCGTTCCGAAATGTCAAACTGATACAAAGCTTATGGGATGCGTTCCAGATGCACTTGGAATGCAATGTTACTGCATGCAAACTTTTTGTTTGAAGTTTTAGAACTCATGCCATCAAGCACTTAAGCGCTCCTCCACAAGACACAAGACCCCTTAGAAAAAAATATTCTTTATAGGTGTAATAAGCTATGGGACTCGAACAAAGACCACTGGTGGCGCAGCGATAATTTTAACGCATTAGATATAAGATTATTTTCCGTAATCTGAAAAAAATATCTAAATCTTTAAATATCTAAGGATTTAAACATTTTAAAGCAGGACATTAAAATACAGTAGAATCTCGAAAAGATGAACAGATATAAAACAGGGCCCATTCATCTTTTCAGGCATCAATATTTGGTTAAGGAAGAAGATACAGTTTTATAAATAAAAACTAAATATTTTTTACATAACAAGTCAAAACAAGCCCCAAAGTACTGTTGAAAGGGAACTAAAAGGCAAAGAAAAACTAAAAAATTATGTTGAGAATAAAATGTTCTTCTTTTCGAGTACTAAATTTCAACCTTTCATCTTTTTGAACACTGAAAAGTTGAAATATTTCGTTCATATTTCCGAGCTGTTCATCTTATAGAACCGTTCATCTTTCCGAGATTCTACTGTATTCTTAAAATTTTTGTATTTTATAAAATTGTGGAGTTTAGTGTATATTTACTGAAATTTTTGTTTCCTGTCCCTTTAAAAGAAATCAATGTATACTGTACTGACTTGTTAAAATTTTTTATCTATGCTCATAGCTCATAATATTTTCTATAGATGAACACCCAAAGTTAATCCTAACACACAGCTGTTATAGGTTCAATTTGACATAGGAAATTTTCAATGTGGAAAAAAATTACAAAACAATATCTACCCACCTAGAAAAATTGCGAATATCTCTAAGATACCATTTAACCTTAAGGCTAAATTAATCCAAAAACAGGACAAAACTTCCATCTCAATGAGTGCTCTCTCACTCTATATCTCTCTGATGTCTCTGTCTGATGGTATAAAACCCTAACGAAACCAATCTCTTTCTAGAACTGGCTTTTGTTGCGGAAAGGTCATGTGTGTTTAATGCAAACAAAAGAAAACTTGAACTCAAGAAGAACAATGTCGCTCATATACAATATCCTTCTACCATATAATATAACAATAGATCTCTTGTGGTGTCAAAAATCTGAACATATACTTTTATATATTATAGCAAGCAGGCACCACATGCTAATGTCCCTCCGATAGACAAACAAAGCACAAGCACCACACCATATTCACCATACATCATACACCATACACCACACACAACACTTGTGCTGTTCTTGTCCTTCATCATCAGTGAACTGATGATGGTACTCCAATCTCTGAACAACATTTGTGTCCTTGGAATACAATATTTTGCGATGAAATGCTACAATGTCAGTCAAGCAAATGAGATAGTGATTTTAATTATACGACGAGCAAGTTCTGGAATATATACCTACATAGATACACGAAACAACTGTTTCCTGTTTGTCATGTATGGAGGATACAAATTTCTGTCAGGTAAAGGGAAATCACTGAAATCATAATAATATCAGCTGTTGCTATGTTATTTCCATCAAACTTTTGAGCTGATACAGTTTCATCGTTGGCACACCATGGCCATTATAGTCGTTTGTGACAGAGGTGAAATGAACTTTTAATTCCTTTTAAAGTGTGACATTCTGACATCAAGTTCCAGATGAGGACTAATTGTCTGGCTGCACATATTTTTTGAATACAAAAGTTGAAATGTGTCGAAATAATTCTTCCATATAACATAGTTGCAATATCATTATTATCAACATTTTATAAGGACGTCACAGTTAAAAAGTGAAAGATGTCAGGAGTTTTCATATCGTAAAAGTTCATAAATGGATAATATGTCAAAGTTCAGAGAAATTGTAAGTTGACGTCTTCCTTTTTATTTAACTTGTGAAATCAATGTTAAAGAAAAAAATAATATATGACATGCGCTTAAGTGGAGGCAAATTAGAATTTCATTTCGAAAAAATCTCACAAAAATGAATTTAGGTGATAATTTGTTACGTATTTCATTAAAAGGAATCTAAATTTCGACTAAGAATTGTCGAATTAGGTTGAAAAGTAATTTTTTCGGGAGCAATTTCTTAAGAGCAAAAGATTTCTGCAAAAAATTTATAATTTTTGTGACATTGTATTATGTAGTCAGGCTTGTCAGATTGTGCGATTAGTTTTTGGCGATTTAATTTTTTATATGAAAAAGATCCAATGGACAACAATTGATACATACATTGAATTTATTGAGGAAGACTAGGTGGACAAAAACGTATTGTTTTCTTTAATTTTTAAGTTTTTTAATTGTTTTCTTTTTTATGTAAAAACTTAAAGTTGCGAAATTTTATTTCATTTTTAAATTTGGTAATTTATTGGGTTGAAAATATGGAAATTTGGCGATTTTTTGGCGATTTAGACTTTACGTTTGGCGATTTCGCTTTTTCAAATCTGACAACCCTGTATGTAGTTATAAAATGTTTGCAACTCACAAATCATGGCTGTTTATTGCAAATCAATCAAATGTCACCATATATAAATAA